>JAZHYW010043344.1:0-46947 GCA_037355805.1 Ixodes ricinus
AACGAAAACTCCTTATTGTAGGGAATAGGCCAGGGAATTCGGTGTATCGGGGAAACTAAATGGGCCGCCAAAACATCGGGTAAGGTGACGTCGATTTCCCCTGCTAAGTTTAGCGGGGAAACCGGATCGGTGTCCCAGTCAAGAGACGAGAATTTTGCCGCTAAAATTGGCGGGTAACTGAATCGGTGTATGAGGTGACTCGACGTCAATTTCCCGCTAAACCTTACCGGGGAAACTGACTTGATGCTATCGTCTCGAGACGTCAATTTTCCCGCTAAATTTAGCGGAGAAACTGGAGTTGACGTGTACCTGCCGTCAATTTCCCCGAGGTGTACAAGTCACGTGAGCGTCATGTGATGCCACTTTCTCCTCTAAATTTAGCGGAAAATGGACGGGCGGGCGGAAGGCCAAACCTTTAGGATTGGGGAGGGGGGCACCGTCTAAAAGCATTTCGCGCTTTAAGACTGCCTGTAGACATGTTCGAAGCATACACGTGTATGAAGCAAACACGCTTCGAATATCCCTGAGGCGTGTCCGCGGATACCTCTGTCATAAATGTCTGCAGAGAACTCCGCAGGTCTTTTTTTTTTCTTACGATGTGTGAGCAGTGTGAGTGCGGCTTTAGGAACCGGGACCAAGCGGAAGAAGTAGACGGTCAAGCTCTGACTGACAATTGAGCGTTTACTGGATAAGGAAAAGAAAGAAAGCAACCCAAGAAACCACCGGGATCCAAAACGATCACAAAAAAATGCACAAAGAAGAACGCAAAAGAGACCTCGTCGGTTGTGATTCACCCCTTGTTAATGAGCTCTATCCACTTTTTACGAGGAGCGACATGGACTGTCTAAAGCAGCTCTCCATCGCTCTTCTTTTGTTAATTTCAGGGGCCTTCAGCTATTCCTTCGCAATTCCATTCAAACTTTACGAAGAGGGCACAGGTAGCCTCGTCAGTCAGACGTATGTTTATCTGCATACAAAAGATCCAGAGTTTAATGTCAAATAGTCAATCGTGATTAACAAAAAATAAAAGTGGTGTTCTTCGTATAGCTATATTTTTTTTCTTACGGTGTTCGACCGAATGCGAACTGAAAACCGGGTCGAAACCGCTATTTTTGACCGAAACGAAGCTAGACTTGAACCGGAATCAAACGTTTGGTAATATAGAGTTTTAGGAGATCGTACCCTGTGGAGAGCGGGGCCCAACGGGCGCCAGACTTGTGCCCGCTACTAGAAAAATGTAATGGATAACAATTATTCAAATTACCAAGCCTCAAATGTAATTAATAACCGTTACAAATTACTTCCGCTGACAAGTAACTCATTACTTTATTCGCGGTACGTTACAAATTATATTCGCGTCACTTTTCCAGTGCCTTTATTGGGAAAACAATACAAAACACTCTTGATGTTTTCAAAAATGTTCTGCCACACTACTTCCCATTTTTCATACGCCCGCATTATGGTAATCGTCGTAAGAAATAAAATATTGTATTTGAAGAAAGAATGTACTTGCCTCTGTTCACCCGTAAGCTGACAAGGCAGCGAAATCTGCAACCACCGCTATCCCGCCAGCTTACGGCCTCCGGAAATGAACGCTGAAATTGTGCGAGGCAAAGATAGCGGTGCGCATGCTCAGTAGCAGCGTCTACCTCCGCTACCAGATCAGGAAAACAACCCCTGATCGGCGTTGTCTCTTGGTCTTTGTTCTCGTTATGTTTGTATATGCCTTGCACGTTTTTCTGATGGTTCTGGTGAGCGGTCATACAAAAAAAATCGGGTTTTGCTTTTCGGTTACTCTCTTCCCAATGTTTTCTCATTTGTTGAACGTGCCATCATCACGCTGCTGAATTGCCTGCTCATATTGCCCCAGTTTCTGTATTAAGTTCATATTTTGAAAAAGTAACGAGTAATTAAAGTAATCTGTCACCAATGTTTAGTAACGAAATTGCATTACAAATGAGCAAAAAGGTAATGTGGCAATAACAAAATTACTTGATAAAGCAACGGATTACGAGTAACGCGTTCCTCGTGACGGATTACTTTTTCAAGTGTGGTGGGCGCGCCTGCTTAAACCGTGCTTCGAAGTGACGGCACGAGCTCCATCTAGCAAAGCCTATCTCTAGAATGCGGTCTGCCAAAAGTCTGTACTGAACCCGAATCGAAACGAGACCTCCATCATCATATAGCGGATTGCGGTTCATTGAAAACGGTTCGGAGTGATGAAATCTGAGCCGCGCCTGTTTTTGCGGCTGGCGTCAGGTGCAGTGTTGCTTAACGAAATGGCACTGACGGGAAACAATTCACGAATAACTAAACCAATAAACAATCTTTCCGTCTACTGGGCTACAGGGCGTTTCTGAGAAATATTCGGCGTGGCGCAAGGAATTTTGTAAATAACTAATAAACTGAGTGAAATTGAACTTTTCACAAAGATGTAATTGGTGCATTCATCCTACTCAAATTTTATGAGTGTAGGTTTTAGGAAAAGACTTTAAGCCGAAGAAACTGTGTTATTTCTATGCACGAGGAGGAGGGGGGGGTTGTGGCAAAAATTGTTTTGCCAAAGCTGCTACCACCTGTCTCTATTGGCGAACATATGTTTTAGTAGCGGAGCTGGTATAATGCGATCGGACGACGCGCCATGTCAAAGTAAGTAGTGGCTATGTTAATTCACACCTATGCCAATTTAAAAACGCTTCAATTAATAAATAAGCCTGTACGACCTTTTTGTAAGTGATGCTTTCTATTGAATAACGGCGCCTCAGAAGTTGCTCTTTCTGTTAAGACGTTAGAAAAGCTTAAAAACAAGTCTGGAACTTCACATAACAGTTTACGCGGCGTCCGTCAAGGCTATTCACAAATTCCCCTAATTTTTTTTTTTGGATCTGTGGAGCTTGTGGTAGAAAAGGGGTTTGCGTTCACCAGAGTAAATGACGTCTATCGTCTTAGTTGTGCACGTGAGCACGGTTTGTACAGTAAGTGCCCGCACACTTGTTCTAGCAACATTCAGCTTGCCGATACCGACGCTTCTATCCAAGTGTGACTCGACCGTTGTTGCCGAGCAAAAGCTCGTCAACAACTTACGACTTCTTCTCTAGCATCGAAATGTGGCATCAGTTTGTCACATTGCGACGTCTGCTCGAAAGAAGCGCATAATTTTTTATAAATTCTTAATTTGTCAGACATGGCTAGTCAGATTCAGGCGTTCGATTAACTTGTTCTATCTAATTTTTACTAAGAATTATTTACAAATTTAAAATCGCTCGCTGAGAAGCGCATCACGCATTATAAGAGCTTGGGTCCGCAAAATTAAACATACAAACAGTATAATTCTATAGCAGGTGTATACCTTAATTTTTAGGACGCTGAAGTGTCACCAGACTTACTAGATTTAAGACTTCGATCGTGAGGGGTCTCGCACGTTTCGCGTCGACCGGGTGAATAAGCAGGGATTTAATTGAGACGACTCTGGAAGCCAGCCACCGCTTCTTCCTGCCAGTAATTTCGAGGAAATGTTTGTTTACAGGTGTACAAAATTCAAAAGGGAGTCAAGCTAGCTTGGAACTAAATGAGAGCAGCACTCACGCAACACATTGGAACCAAAAGGATACGCGGAGACGCTTTCAACTGAAGTGTTTACTACAGACGCGAGAGGTTCCGAATTTCGCTTTCCTATTTTCAATTTGATGAGAACATACATTTGTCAGTTTTATTTCGTTGGAATCACAATTAAAAAATACATCCTGTTCGCCGTGGTAGATGTTGTAGCGGGGTAAAGCTCTGGATATTCCATTTTCATCATCCAGCTTTTTGCACTGGAGTAGAGAACAGCTGACCACCATTCCCAGCGCATCGACACCTCAGCGCCAAATGTCTTTGTTAGCATGAATACGCGTGACACGTTTTCATGCTTTGGTAAATGACCTACCACATATATCACTTTACCAGATAAACAGAAGGCGTGAAACAGGCTTCACCGCGCGTTACCCAAACAGAGCATGAAGCGAGCTGACGAGCCGAGGGATCCAAGATCTGCGCGGTCTGTCTCAGACTGTCCTACCCGTGACGTCACAGACGGCGATGATGATAGCTAGACAAGCGCCCTTTGTAGTTCACGTACGCCGCCAATATGGGTGGCTGAAAGGCGCATCGCTGCTCTCTGAGTCTGGCTCAAGCGAAGCCACCGGAAGGTTTTTGCTGTTGGCTCAAATCGGGCATCTGCTGGGCTTCCTAGTTCATTCAATCGATGTTTTGGTCCGTGCTTTCTTTTGTGTGTCTATGAGGGGTTTTAATAATCACGTTTTTTAATTAAATCCCGAGGAGAATACATTTAAACGGTGGGACATTTATTGGCACATTTATTTGCACATATTATTTGCACATCGAATGGCTTCCCGTGAGACTTCTCAGTTCTGCATGCGCATGTGCATCAAGCAAGCTCTCTTGATATGACAAGAAAAACAAAAATCCAGCGTCTCGAACGCTGTTCGAACCAGCACTCGGAAGAGTTGAACAGACTGCCGAGCGCTCACTTCCGGGACAGCCCGCTTTACTTATGGGCCCGTTTGCTCGAAGCCGGTTAACTTTGACCAGTTAACCCTGAAAAGAAAAAAAATTTTTTTAAACACTTTAAATGGGATACGCGTGTCAAAAAATTAATTTTACGCGAAAAAAAAATTGTTAAGAGCAATATTGACGGCTCGAGATTTATTTTAAATTCTGCCCGCAAAGTCCATGACATCACGGAATGGTCCTACACTCTTCCCAGCTCAACGAAATGGTCATGCACTCTTTCCACATCAACGTGATGGCCAAGCCGATCCAGCTCTCCTCCACGCGCCCGAAATACCGAGAGAGTAACACAACTGGAAAGGAGCTGACTACCGACGAAATCGAGTCTCGCGCCGTCAATATTGCTATAAATGTCTTGTTGTTTTTTCGTGAATGCTCCATTTTCACATTGAAATTTTCAGAAAATCACTGATACCTTTTGATTAAGTTATCGAATCGGCTGAAACTTTGGCATCTGGTTAGTGACTCTCTAGCGCTACCTTTGGACGGAGAATGAGCATCCGGCGATGCGTAGTCTATTTTTTGCGGTGAAAAAACCCTGTAAATGTTTTTTTTTGGGACACCCTGTAGATCATAAAATTACATGAGGAAGCTTAAACATCGCCCTGAAGATTGGAACTCAATAGCTAAACAAATAAACTCCAGCTCGTTCCCAAGCCGTACAAGCGTGTCTGCACGGCCTAGGGAATAAAGAAAAAAAGTGTCTGCACGGCCTAGGTGGTAGATTGCCTGGCTCGCATCCGACGGGTCTTGGGTTCAAATCCCGCCTCCTCCTAAATGTCTTGGAATTTTTTTTTCTTTAAGACTAAGGCCCGACATTCCAGACGAAAAAAAAACGTGCAAAAATCAAGAGCTGGTTCGCGTACCAGAGGCGTATACCCGGGCACGAGTCCGCGTAACTGTTGAGTGGTGTGTATCAGGTCGACAAAGGTGATAAGATTGGCCTGCGGACCTGTCGTACCAAGGTTGTCAAAATTCTAAACCCGTTCCATTGCCGCTTTTTCCTGGTTCGGCGAGTTCAGCGCCAGGTCCGCGCCATTCTATCGAAAAGACCATCAGGATTTTCTTGATGGTCTTTTCAGTCTGACGTGGTTTGGGACATTGTTGGTCTGATGGCCTGATGGTGTAATGGCTTGGTGGTGTGATGGTTTGATGGTGCGAAGGTCTGTCGTATTTTGGGACGTTTGATGGCCTATTGGTTTGATTGCCTGTTGGTCGGTATGAATATCTTATCACACATATGTACCGGCAGAAAACGAAGATTTCTTTACAGTTAATTGTGAGCTTTATTTTGTGACCATTATTATTTCAAAAAGGAATATCCGAAGCGTTAGGGTACCTTCCGAAATCGCCGTAGAAACCTGAAAGCAAAGTTTGTATTTAAGTTATGGCATGTTATTATTTCTATTTGGAAATTATTGAACGTTGAATTATTAAACCGCAAAAACAAAACGGAAGATAAAATACGCTAAATCCACTCACTACTTTCGAGATTTTACGCCGCGCAGCAACTACATCGGTGTCCGTTGCGTGGCTATCTACACTCTGTCCCCATCGTCCACGCTGGGCATGACGGCGTCGTGTGACAGCGTGCAATACACTAAGACTCGTCGACCCGAGAATGCAGTAAGCGTCGTATTACCGCATTCGCGGCTTTGTAAACGTATTTTCTCGGAAGCATTTAATTCACAGTACACGTACGCCTAGTAAATGGATTTCCTATCAAGGAAAGTGCGTTTTCCAGCACGTTCTTTGCCGCTTAGGTTGTAAACATGATCCACTTGGCATACAAAGTTGACCAACAAATTGTGTCACCAACAGACAATAAAACAATTAAAAACAAAACTATAATTGCAAAAACATACCTGAGTCTATAAGAAGGTGTATTCTTTACCTTTCAAGTATCCTAGGACAATTGTTGAGTCGGATTATTACGGATCGAACACCACGTTATCTAGCCACGCCGCTGTCAGCTTTACACAGCGAATGTAATTCACGCATGCGCGACGACATGAGATCACTGGCGCCTTCTCTCAGCCACTGCTGAAACCTCCCGATAAGTCAGGTTTGTTTATATCCTACCCTAGTTACACGAGCGCTGTCGACTGTTATTAAGCCAAGTACACGTGAGTCAATCGCGATTTGCTGTAGTTTTACGGCGGCGCCAACTGTCTCTGAACCGCTAATGATCATTGACTTGAATTGATTGCCTACTTAAGTTAACTGGTGTGGGTTCGACCCAATAAAACAAAAGGTGGCGGCGTCCGTTGCATTGCCACCGATGGCCAGCGCCAGCGAAACACTTAGTATAGCGGAAGATTGTGGAAGGCATTTAGATAGTATCATGGCAGCAAATATTCACGAAATATGTATAATTGGGGGCCAGAACTGCCGCTAAAACGATCACGGCACGTTGCGGAAACCCACGCTTGGCGAGAGCGGCCATTGTGATGCCGATACCGATAAGACTTTTGTTGTGACTCACTTGCTTAAATTCGTCTGGAACGTTCTGACTGTCGTTTCTTTACTCTTAAAAAAAACAGAAGTTCAATATATTCTTGGTAAATGTTTAGAATGAGTAAAATGTGTGCATATATTTTATTTTCTACCCTTTGAAAGTATATTGTGACATTAGTTTTAGTTTTGTCTTGGTTTCAACAGGGGTCGAAAGTTTGGGTTGTTAGGCCAATCTACCGTGTAACACCTGGTAGCACCGGGCAACTTAGTTGATCTCTATGACAGTTGGGACATGCCGATATTCGTTGGCTCAATGACCGTAGAAACGGCCCATGTAGAAGGGGTATTACCGTATTTTCCGGTGTATAGTCCGGGGACTAACACATGTTTTAAAGGTGATATTTACCCGATGCGGACTATCTACAGGTGTGGACTATGCAAGGATTATTTTTGTCTAGATCGTTCACTGTGACAAGACGTGAAGTATTTTATAAATAACAGAGTATATCAATGTTCATTGATGTATGATGCAAGCTGCTCTGTGAGCTAATACGGCGCGCATTTATCAAGGTGCTTTGTGTATCATACTTTTTTACGTATTGACTAGGCACTAAGTTCGGACTATGCACAGCGTGGAGGGCTATGCACCGGGTGCAGACTATCTTGACAAAAAACCTTTTTTTTTGACCCCAACATTGTCTCCTACGGACTATGCACCGGGTGCGGGTGCGGACTGACTGCGGGAACTTGCAAAAAGGAATAAGAAGGGCGAGTAAACTTCACGAGTTGTGAACCTAGATGCTGATCATTAGTTGCAAAGAACATGAGTGATGGTGGGTGTAAAAGCACAGTGGAAGATTCGAGTCGTCACATTAATAAACCTACACCGTCAAAGTTTATCGTCCGACATCACTGTTTTTTTAATGAAGTAAAGAAAAATTAATCCAAAGAAAGACGTCCTAGTGAAGGTTTCAACCATCGTGCAGCGCTTTTAGTAGCGAACTTCGCGGAAGAAGAATTTATTAGACTTTTCCCGAGCGTCAGATTTGAGCCGCAACATCTGTTTTTCTGTTACCTCACTGAGATGCCCAGCCGCTAAAATGGGTAATAACGAATTAACCCCAGGACAACTTTTTGGACATAAAGCAGCTACGATTAGAACTCACTAAACTGTCTCGAGACCACAGGAATCAAGTTAAGCGAAAAAAATGAGAGAAAAAGAAAGTGAAGGTCAGTCATGAATGCACTCCATGCACATCTTCTTAAAAGCGTCCATATGTTAAAGACAAAATAGATGCCACACTTGAAATTTTCCTGAACATGTAGTTCTTAAATTTTGGTCACAACTCAAGAGATGGTATAATCGGCAATAAACTTTCCAAAAGAACTTGCTGTTATATTTTTTGTTGTGTTAAGTCAAAGCTGAAAAACGTTTAGTAAAACCAGAGGCCGCAAATTTGTATACACAAGAGTAATCTATCTTTTTTTACACAAACATTTTGTTTCAAGCGGTAAGACATATATATAAAAATACTTTTTTATGTCTAAAGAAGTTGTATATTTCTATGCAGTTAAAACTATTTTTTGAGAAACACTAAATGCAAAATTTAATAATAGGACTATGATGTACTAACGAGCATATATTTAAGTTCGTCTGCCAGAAGTTCAGATACCTTATGTTGAAAGCTAACGGCGGTGCATTCGTACTACTGAACAGTGCTTGCCTAGTTTTGCCAGTTATATTCATTTTCACGCGAGCCTTACAACAAACACTCAGCAGAAATCTTCATGACCTCTGACACACATTTTGAGGCTATACACATTAATATATGTTACAACTTTCGGCCGTCAAATTGGAGCAATTTTGAGAATTGATCATGAATTCTCTCCCTGAAACCTATTTCGCAAGAAATATAAATCTCAATATAAGATGAAAATAAAGAAAGCCCCGATAGGCCCATTTATGCAAAGCAAGCACTCTTTATCTACACTTCTTAAAATTGGAACCTGTTCGGTCCAACATTAAACTCTGCCCATTTGTACTACCAAACCATATACGGCCAAAAAACGTCACTTTTAACTTGTTTCCAGCGAGCAGAATTTCTAATATACTGATATATTTTTTGATTTCAAGACGAAGACCATTTTCTATTTAAGATATTCGCGTATATAAACTATTTTTAGGAAGTAACCCAGCGAGAGAATTGCGATTCAAACACCTGTTATAGCGTCATTTTTTTATGGCCGCCGTGGGGCTTCAGTCTTACAGAGACACTGTGAGGAAAACAAGTTTTTGTAAGGACATAGTTGAGACACGCACAATTTGATATAACTTTTCTACGAAAAAACAATTTTGCGTAATATATAAGCCATTAGACGCAATTTAGGTGGAGGTCACAGCCCGCTCTAAGCCCCGCCCACAAATCAGTGGCCCCGCCCATTACTACTGGACTGGCTTGGCTGCTCGACCGAACAGGCTAACAAGCGTAGTGTCTCCCTTTCGCGTCATCCGGTGCGTCTAGTCTGGAAGTCTAACACCGCCTGCTAGTCGTGCGAGCAGACGAGCGGCAGCCTCCGGCATCGTCTGCTATTTCACCGCCGTCTATCGTCGTCTGCAATGCCGTGAGACGCGGACACGAAAGCTGCGCGTCGGCGTCCGTTTTCGCCTCCGTCCGTCTGCTATTCATCCGCCGTCTAAAAACTTCTGCAACGCTCAGAAGACGCGACCATGAAAGCGGCGTTCTAGCGTTCCATCATGCACGAGCCACGGTCCAATACAAGCGTCTGTCAGCGTCTATCGATGTGCGTAATAAGCGACCGAGAGAACTAAAAAAATCAACAAAATAAATATGCAGTCTTTCTAGCTTTATGTGGTGTTTTGTTTTTTTTTTTTCACATGGCATCTGCGAGCAAGGTGGGCGAGCGTCATGACGCACAATTAAAACGCGACGTAAAAATATTCACTTTGGTAGGCCAGGTGCACTGCAAAACGTAAAAGCTTGCCTTTCGAGGCGCAATGACGTCAACATACCTAGACAAAATTGATGCGAGCCGAACGCCCTATTGCCTCTAACCAAATGGCTCGCAAATTTTTACATGTGTAGGTATCTTCTCGGTATAGAAACAATGGTCGCAATTACGACGGTTGCACAATTCACAGAGCTGCGGGGCCGCTTTTACGGGAACCAATATCTTTATTCGGCATCAACACTCGAAAAGGAAAAAAATCAAGCCAGATCGATCAAAATAGTTCATCTGGGACGCTAGGCTTAGGCCAGTCCCTCTATGAGAACACGCATCCGCACAGCGCTTCTGAAGGCGCGTACTTGCTGACAGTTGTTTGTTGCAAACTATGTCGGTTGAGAAGATCTTCCTCTAAACAACTCTGTGAACTCAAAATCACTCGCACTCATAAAAACTGGCGAGCTCAACGAGCTCGCTCGTTCAGCACTTCGCAGACTCCGGCAGCCATGTTTGTTAACGTTCCGAACCAAAGCGGGAGAAGCAATCTCAGAATACATTTGAAAGCAATAATAACTCTATCTTGATTACTTGATTCGGAAACATTAAGAACTAGTCGATTAAAATGCTGTTACGGCACGTAGATTCAAAGTAACAACCAACCTTTCACACGTCAATCATCTCTCCAGCCAACGAAAGAGGTAAGCAACTTGCAAGCACGGCGCGGGGCTTAGCGAGCTGCAACCTCCACCTTCTGCACCTAAATTGCGTTTAACGGCGTACATATTGCGCGAATTCATTTTTTGTGAAAAAACGAAATACGCTTTCATTAATGCCCCTATAAAAAACTTTTTTGTGAGTGTCCCTTTAAGGCAAATGATTTATTTTATAAATTGAAATAATTTGAGAGATGCCACAACTTTTAATTCGCGTTACATGTCATGTTTTAATAACTTTCATTCTCCACGAGTCATGTCCCGTTTCACGTGAGTGTTGTGTGTTTGTTTTTACATTCCCGCTTGAGGTCATGTGGCTGTGATGTCATGAGTCTATTGACCAATCCTGGATTTTCCCGTCCCACAGACTTCGACGCCGGCTTTCCTGCAACACGAGGTCCTTAAAGCCGGGGTAACACTGCGCATACATCATACAAAAGGCAGCCTGCAAGCAGGAGTCAACGCGATATCTGCAGTTCGAATGCCGCGTGCCAAGTTTCCGCTTTGAACATATTGCCATGCGGTATTCGAACCACGGATCTCACGGTAACTAGCGTTCGAATCTTAATGCAGACTGTCTTTTGTATGATGCATAAGCAGTCTGACCTGGGCTTAAAGCTATCGCTTCAAAACATTTTCTGAGCCCAACCTCTCATGTTGCTATTCTGTGAAAACTCTCGATGAGCTGTAAAACTATTGAACAATAAACTTCGTTTCTCATAACGGATGGTGTGAAAATAAATAAAACAAGACATATTTGTTTGCCGTGCGAGAAGACTAAAGCCTGGTTCAGACAGTTGCGGTTGATTGCGCTTGACTGCGTTGCGGCAACGAGAACCAGGACATCCCTGCCGCTTATATCGCGAGCCAAGGTGATTCCTTGAATTGGATTCCACGCTTCATACGCAGCACAGATGTGGCCGGTGACTCGCTTTCGGTTCTCGACGCAACGCAGTCAAACGCACTCAAACACAGGTGTCTGAACCGGCTTTAATCGGTATAGACTTTTTTTGTGCATCTTTTCGTTTGTGTGTCCTTTCTTTCAAATACGTTTGTGCATATCTTTGCTTCCTTCACCTTAGTATTTGCGCCCCTCGAGACGCAGATTTTAATAATTCATAATTATTAATGCATTATTAGTGTAATATTAATTTAGGGCAACCTGTATTATGGGTGCAACGGGGCATGTCATATTTGAGTGCACCATTTCAGAAAAATATCTTTGAAATTAGTAATTTAGTGACACTCTACCATAGTCGTTCAGACACCCTTAGCACCGCGATGACATTCGGGTGTTCTCTTTGGGGTTGTTGAGCACAAACCACGGCTGCGTTAATCCAATTAGAGAGGATTCCTCTTTCTGTCGCAGTGCAGACCGAGGTGCCGAACAGCCGCACCAATAGCCGTCGGAGAGGGCGTTCGTAGGTGTGCCCCTTCCACAGCGCACTCTTGCTTGGCGGGAGAGCCATCCGGATTACCGCAGGGGCTCTGAGAGATGAATTGACAGGGCGACCCCGTTCGTTCAACGTCCAACAAGAGACGCTGGCCGACTCTGGGTCCTTCGAACTCCGCAGCTCAAAGATTATTGTGTTTTACTTTATCGAAATAAAATGTAGGACTTCTAGTAAATTAAGTGTATTATTTACGATAATCAGGAGCAATTACGATAAAATCAAAAATCTATTCGCCGAATTCGAGCAATTCTATTATCACCACTACTCCTTAAATGGGCACTGACATGTCAGAATATTTTTTTATTAGTCGAAATGATTGAAAATGATGCTTGGACATTATCTTCAAAATTTGAAACATAGAAACTTAGTTTGTATAAAGTAAAAAAAAAATCCAAAAGCCGAATTTGAAGTTTTTGCGCAATCCGCGCCAGTGCAGTGACGTCAGAGATTGAGTCGACCTGCAACCCCTGATTCCTCACGCCTCCGAGCCGTTCCGACTCGAAGTGTCGTGTTCGCCCGCGCCCGCAAACAACCGCTTCTCTCGGTGAGTGACGCCTATCGCTGTGAGCGGACTACGCTTCACTTTCGAGTTTGAAGTTCTTTTAGGGCCCTTTCATGGATCTCAAACTACTTTAAATGGTGTGAGATCGAAGGGAACACGCAGTGGACGGTTGTGAGTGACGTGAGGGTTCATGTCGCGCCGGTTCTGCGAAAACGGCCGCCCCGGAGGAATCACAACCGAAACTAAGGTACACAAACACGAAACCCAGTTTCTTTTTTTTACCTTTTCACGATTTGTTTTTAGAAGTCTGAGAGGTCGTCGGGCGCCTAAGAAAGAGAACTTCGTCCGATTTTCCAACTCACCGATCATCCTCAGTGCAAAATGTGTCGAGCGCCGCGGAGCCGCCTTGTTTTCCGAGGGAGGACAAAAAGCCAGGAGGCGACAGCACTCCAGACTCCGATTTTGCGTATTTAAGAAAAGAAAAGAAAAGGCCGTAGTGCGTTCGCAAATATGTTGATAAACATGTTTTTCGGATGCCGTTATTAAATATAAAAATGTCGCTTACAAAGCTTTTTATATTTCGTAATTGATTGCGTCACAAATAAACAGAAGCGAGGAAGTGAGGAGAGGGAGAGAAAATGAACAAAGATAATAATTCCCCGCGCGCGCTCGCGTTGGGGAATTATTATATATATATTTTTTTGCGTGAGGTTCTTTTTTTTTATTACTACAACTGTCATCGTTTCAGACAAAATCATACGACCTTTTAGGTGCCAGTGCCCCTTAAAAAAATAAAATAATATATATATATATATGTCAACGCAGCCGACTTTTTTTTTTAACTGCGGTGAGGTTAAGGATTGGTATTATATTGCTATCGGCGTTGTGCTGAAGACATCCAGTGTTATTAACACACACGACCCGAACTTCTCGCAATGCGCTACATGAAGATTGTGGCGAAGCCGGTCGCTGTTAGCTTTTATCAAAATTCTAAATGTGGGACGCTATATTTTAAACAACTCTTCAAATTAAAAAAAAGCCATTTCATTTTTTGCCGAGGAAAAACGAGCATTTCGTATTGAGTTTAGCTGATGCTAATCAAACCATGCGATGGGATGCCCTTTGTGCTAAAGCCATAAAACGCGATATCTTCTTGTTGTTTTGACATTATAGATAGAATTTGAGGCATGATATGTGTTTCTTCAGAAATCTCCATGGGGATCAGTCCGTGAAATTGAGGTCGGCAGTGTTTCTGAAGTTTGGGTGACGTGAGGGCATGGTCGCTTCTCAACATCTCAGGAGGAATTACATCGTGAACTTCGCGCGACGTCACGAATGAGGAGTAGTTAAGAGCTGGTTTGTGGGCACGTCACGCTAATGGGGGCGCCATGAACAACGCCGTGTGAAAAAAAAACATTAAAGACAATCGTGAGTTTGGGAACAGAAGTGAGAGATAAAATACGACTTCCAAGGTTCGAAGTGCTGACATGTGCATAACGACCGCCACCTGCGAGCGCTGCGTTGCTTTTGGTGGAGGAACACTGTTGATCGGTGGGTGTAATATTTGAGAATGCAAAACGCGAAAAAGGAACAACATCCAACGACCGGGTTTCGGGAATCAACGCTGAAGAGGATAGCTACTTGTGCAATAAAATGTGAACCGGACGGAGCAAAGCGAAGAGGTTGAGAAACGACGACGAAGGTGAGGGTCAATGCCACCTGGAGATTTGAGGGAAAGCACTTCTCTCCATCTGCCTTCCACCAACGAACTCTTTGTTGCGGGTCCGTTCACCTCGATGTTCAGAGCGGGAGCT
Source organism: Ixodes ricinus (assembly GCA_037355805.1). Lineage (NCBI taxonomy): Eukaryota > Metazoa > Arthropoda > Arachnida > Ixodida > Ixodidae > Ixodes > Ixodes ricinus. The sequence goes on from JAZHYW010043344.1 coordinate 14,477, forward strand.
ATTTCCTCGCAGCCAAAAAAAAAAAAAGAAACTCGTAAGGGAATAGGTAAGTCGCTATAAGCTGGTGCTTATCTGAAGCTATAAATTAAAAAGAGAGAGGGAATGTCGTGGGACGAAGAGACCGTAAAAGGGAACCGGCATTGGGGAGAGAAACAAGGGAAATATCTTATAGGCTTGTTTCATAAGAGCGGAAGCTTCGATGTGGAGTAGAAATGGAACGGGAAGATGGGGTTAAAGAGTTAAGGGGTTAATAGAAAGAGACAGGGAAAGTGGGAAACGCAGAATGTGGATATGATTGAAAACTGGGTAAAAAGAAGAAAACGAAGACAGACGGGACAGAGACTGATAGAGAGGAAGAGTTTGTGAGACGTCCGAAAAGACAGGATGGGAAATGGGAAGAAGGCGGATATTGAATGAGATAGGAAAGAAAAGGGGGAAAAAAGGCATATAGAGGATGGCAGGGGGTCAGCTTATCTGCTTATCTGCGCTTCCCGGTTTTATTGACTTTTTTTTTTCTCGGCAACCTAGACGGCTTTGTAGCGATGTCCCTACTTTGTGCGGGACGTTGGCTTCATGTCCATGGTCCCGGCGAAAGCGAGCCCATCTCCTTTTAGGGACAGAGAGGCAAAAGGGCCGGACATCGGGAGAGCCAGATTAGTATGGCCGCGCTGGCCTTGGGAAGACTTGTATCGAGGAGGCCATCGTCCGGGAAGGGGACCGGGAACTGTCGTAAGGGGGTGATCTGCAGCGCCGGGCAATGGCGTCTGGATAGACGGCGTTCCCCGTCTCGATTTAGTTAGTCCTCTGACTTTTTTGTTTTTCGGGCTTCTTTTTCTTGTTTGAGAGTCCTATTGTCGACCCCATGTCCTGTTTCTTTGTTTTTTTTTGAGGCTGAGTTAAATATAAAATGCCTAAATACGGCGCCTAGTCGCGTACAAGTTACAACTACTCTCACCCACGACGTAGCGCAGTTAAGGGGTAGAACGTGGTTTCTTTCAATTTATTATATTTCTTTGTGTCGCATTGTTCTTTCTAAACTGTTAGGTCAGTCGGCGTCGCCAAGAATATCGCGGCCTGTTGGAATAGAAAATCGCATCTTTTATTTAGAAACTTTAAGTGAATCTGGCTTGTCGTTGTCTCTATCACTCGAAAGGCCGGTTCACACAGGTTCATTGCTCGCGTTGGGTTAAGTCCGTGTTGGACAAAATACTCGATAAAAGTATTTTAGTTAAGTTACTAAATACCTGCTTCATAAAGTATATAAAATACTACTCAAGTTACTTTCACTCTAAAGTGTCTTGAGTAGAGTACAAATACCGAGAAATGTAATTCAATTACTTTTGAAGATACTTCCGCACTGCTTCATTTGTATCAACGTCAGTGACAAACACAATTATACCGTTGCGCAAATCTGGTTTACCAGAATGGTTTATTAGCACCCAACAGAAGCTGATCACTCGAACGTTTCCTCGGACATCCGTCCTCATTTGCGCTGGAAGCCATCACCGCATAATTTCGGCTTACCCTGACAAACGGCAGTACAATCGTCAATTGTAATACTCAACTTATTCGGTTCTCTATCTTCACTGCAGTTAGAGCGAAATGAATACACAGGGGAGTTGTCTGGAATGCAAACGCTTTTAAGTAACATTATTCAATTGTACGTGTGGAGCTGAAAGTAAAAATAAACATTCAGACGTACCTTCAGGTGCTTCTGCGTATCAAAATGTGAAGCTTTTTGACAGAGAGCATCTACGTATTGGGGAGGCATAGTTTGCATTTAACTCGCAGATTGCTGTATTTCTCGCACACACATTCAAAATAAGGTTTAAGATACGGCCACGGTAGGACAGAACGTTTGTCTTTTTTCATGATGAGTGTGACTGCTTTCGAGGAGCTGGCTTTTATAATATGAGAGTAGTTCTTTGTTGTGTTACCGAGCGGATGACGGCCGCCTCGAGTCTCACGGTGTTTTCGTGTCAGCTAGCGGTCGGATGCGCCGCTAAGTCGGAGTCCAAGGCCTCATCGGATCGAACTAATCATCGTTCGAGAAAGATAGCTGCCTGTTGTGAGGCACACAGGCGTATATAATGAAGCAAGACGAATAAAGGAGGAGGCTTTTTAGTTGATCTCTGGGATATAGAGCGTGACTCTGTCTTGTGTCGTTGGCGCGCCCCAAAATTCAACGCGACATCTTTTTTTAAGTTTTGTAAAATTATTTATTTGTTTAAGGTCAAAATGCAGCTAGGTTAAACTTACAAACAAAGCGGAAAAAATGACATCGCGGGACTGTTCTATTCAGTCGAAGTATGAGGCGCCGGATATCACTGATACATGTTGCCAAAGCATTTCTGGGACGAAAAAGCAAAGAGTCGCTTTAGGTATTGTGACTTCTGCTGAATATCACATCCTGCGGCGCACTTTTAGACGTATCGTTAAACTACAATCCATATTCCCTATATGGGGAGTTCAATATGAACGAACTTGAGATACGGAAATGAGTGAATGGATAACAAGCAGTGTCCACATAATAGCCACGGCACTGGTCGCACCTTCTTCAAGTACGTTTGAGTTTAGAAAGGCACTCAGCGCTGGGGGACGATTTGTTGGCATTTCGAGAAGTCACCCTGCTCGTTACCGTTTCGTCCTGTTCTCTGTTATCAGGTTCGACTGGTGGCTTCTCTGCTTATCAGTGTTCGACTGCAGGCAGTGTTCGCAAAAACAATAACATGCCAGACTGACAAAAAAGAAAATTCGTTGTTTAGTTGTAGAGGGGTCAAATATAAAACAAGCAAAAAAAGTGTCTTCTTTTTTGCGTCCACTTCTCATTTACTTCTACTTGTTATTTTCTTGGCATTGAAGTCTGCATTGTTGTCGTGGGTCATTTCCCGTTCTGCGTTGCGCCTCAGTGTGGCAATCTTTACCTAGCGAAATTACCCCTTTTGTTAAAGGATTTTTCAGGGAACTCTAGAAACCAAAAGCGTCTTTGGGAGGGCGAGGAAAACCTTCATCGTACAAACTTTGGGGTAAAATATGAGTCACAATAGGCTCAAAAGCGATGCTTTCACGAGCTCACGTCTAAGTCACCGTAGCTTATCGTAGCTAGCAACAGGATTTGGTTGCTCGTAGGATTGTTCACGTTCTCCTCGTGACACGCCCACGCCCCTTCATACCGAAAAACTCGAAAATGGCGGAATGTCAAAAATGTAATTGAAATAATAAGTACTAGATACTCAAAAATGTAATTAAAATACAGTATGCAAATACTCTCGATCAAAAGTATTTGCAAGATGCCAAGATACGTCCAAAAGTATTTGAAATACAGTATCTTGAGTAGAGTATTTGAGATAGGCACAAGTCTGCGTTAGGTTTCGTTACGTTACGTACAACGCACTCGCGGCCCATTCGATAATGGGCGTCTTCTTACGTTATATTACAAGCGCTTACGACGAGCTACGACTGTGAGTTACCGTGGCAACCAAGGAAACAAGGCACGTCGTAACGTAACATAAAGAGTTGAACCGGGCTCAACTCTTGAAGACTGGTTCACACACAGCAGCGTTTCCTTGCGTTACGTCTACGTCCCCGAAACATTCGTGTCTCGACTGTCGCGTGCCAGGCTACCTCCACGAATCGATAGCCACGCTTGATATGCAGTACAGACGTCCCAGTGGCTTGTATGTGAGCTTACGTAACGTAACATAAGGAATCGCGGCTGTGGGAACCAGCCTTTAAGGTCATTTCACATAGCCCCTTTTTCTTACGCTACGTTATGTTACGCGAGCTTATCTCTGTTTACGTCGAGAGTAACCAGGACATCCGTTCTTCGTGTGAAGCGTGGCAACTAATTAAAAAGTGGGTTTGCACGCCGATATACGAAGCACGGATGTCTTTGTGGTTCGTAAATGAACGTAAGAAAAAGCACGCAAAGTGCCCCTGTGTGAAATGGGCCTTTATTCTTTGTCTTCTCGTATGCCCACGCAGTGTGTATTGAGTCCTTTTTTACGTTTAATCTTTCCCATTGTATTTGTGTCTTCTTAGTTAAAAACACTACAAGTTTCTGGGCTACTCAGTGAAAAAGTGGAAAAACGTTGATCCTTGAATAAATAGAAAACAAAATTACACAGAACTGATAAATTGGACTACTAGAAACCTTTCAGAGAACTGCAAATTGGATTAATTTAATGAACAAATAAACGCTAATAAGAAAAAAAGAAAATATAATATAATTATTTTAAGCGACATATCAGTACTTCAGACGAGCTTTCTTTTGATGTTACACACGCAATTTATCAGCCGGTTATTTTAAATATGAACAGGCGTTATCCTGAAGTTGTGCCTCCAAACCTGGGCTTACTTGAACCTTTAAGATATATGTGATTTATTTTATAGTCTGAGTATTCAAAATAGGTTGACGTTGCCATTTATTCGCTGGCAGCGTTCAGTAGTGCTTTGCTCTCTTCACCCCTTCACCGAATTGAAACCTCTCCTAGAACTTAACAGAAATCAAAGTAAGGCTTATTAACAAACGAAAAGCGGCCAGAAGAAGATGCAGGCCAGGAGGCAAGAACCACGACTGTAGCAACTGAATCCAATCCGTTGGATGACTTTATACCATAAAACATCAAATCTGAATTGAATAAAACCCCACCACAACGCTAAGCCAAGCAGAAATGAACCATGCGAGCAATCAATGCAAGAAGCCAGGTCATTCTTCGGGCCTAACACTCCTCTCTACCTCGAGAAGTCTCCGGAACCAGGGGTCGTACTCCTACGCTTCACTCGCTCTCCACGAATCCACACCTTCCGTCAGAACTGTCAGCGGTCAGGGATCGGCGCCGCTAAGACCCTAAAGACGAGCCTCCGGACTTTTCTGAAAGAGTTCAACTGTCCCTATGCCAGCGAAGTCTCCTTCTATGACGAAAAGTGGGAGGGGTAGTGGTACCCTCTTAGATCAAAAGAAATCCTTGAGTTCAGCCGGCGTTGATTGGCTGGGCGCGGCGAACGCGATAACCTTCCCGAACTTTCCCCAATGAAAACCGCTTCGTCGGAAGATATCACTTAGACGAAGAAGGCCGTAGTGGTCCTCCCGTGACGTCTCAGAAGAAGGCAAAGAAGTACCGCTGTATAGATTTGAAGTGAAGGAATTGCGAGTGATTTAGTCTTTGCAGAAACGAGATTTTATAGACACGAGCGTATTTGTCAATTGAAATAAAAGCCGTGAAGAGCGAGTGGGTTCGAAATCAGATAAATTTACTTCTTAGGCAAAACACTGACCGGTGCTCTTTTTATGCAAGAGAAGAAAAAAATGTTTAGATGTGTATATATACAGGTGTCTTTTTTTTCAATTAATAGATTTGTTAAAAAAAAGGCGTGGAAGTTGCACTAATGCGATTTTTGCAGGTGGGTTATACGGCCAGGGGGACATAGTATAGTAGGAGGGTAATCGTAACCATCAGTCGGCTAATTATTAAAATTCAAAAATTAACCATTTAATTAATGAAAAGAGACAAATCGCTCCAATTAGAAACTTCCTCAACGTCATCGAAAACCACTAACTCAACTTTTTTAGAAGGATATAACACAGGGGCAGTATATTACGGAGTTCCGTAAAAACGCTCAATTTGGACGCGTTTCTACGTTTTCGATTTCTTATGTAGCGCATCTCTCCGCCTACGGTCACTAGCTTCCCAGTGTCTGAGACGCGCAACACACGTGAGCCCAACTTCCTTCCATGCTACGAGGGAGGCGAGGGGGTGGCTTTAGTATAGAAAATACTGTTGCTTATCACGACGAAACAGTGTATAAGAGTGTAAATGTATTTCGAATCTTTTTTAGTGGAGTTTTATCCAATATTGGTCAACATTTCGGCCTGAGCCAGTCCTTATAATGGCCGACACATCGAACAATATGTGATAAAACTATACCAAAAGCTTTCAAGTACGTTTACTCTCGATATATATATATATATATATACCGGGTGTTCATTTTTAATTCGAACAGATTTATTTTAAACAATCCGTAAAAGATGCACTGATACGGTTTATGCAAGTGAGTTATACGGCCAGGGGCACATTATGTGGGGGGCTAATCGTAGCGTATATAAATATATATATATATATATATATATATATATATATATATATATATATATATATATATATATATATATATATATATATATATTAATATATATATATTAATATATATATATATATATATATATATATATATATATATATATATTAATATATATATATTAATATATATATATATACACATATATATATCGACAATACACCCTGAAGAAGGGAGCGAGGGAGACAAAGGGCAAACACACATCTCCAAACACGGCTAGATGACTGGTGCGCGACTGAAAAGGTCCGCCTGGTCCTAGTATCGAACCTGGGCACGGCTTGCTAGAACCAGCGTCTCAGCTGAGACTGGGTGAAAAGAGCACTGCCAAAGCCTGCGCACGAGCTGAGCGGGACTCAAGTTGTGTCTCAAGACGCTCGCGCGCCCCAGCCTTTGCAGTGCTTTCTTTCACCGAGTCTCAGCTGAGAGGCTGTTCTAGCAAGCCGGCCCAGAGATTTCATTTCCAGTAGGTGTCACCAACTGAGCTAACCAGAAGTTAGACTTCAGTAGAGCAAACAGTTTCAACAGCTGTCATCAGTCTAACTAGAAAACATGGGTGAACGGCCTGCATTTAAGTATTAATGCAATTGATGCAAAAGGTGCAAGCGAGCTGAACAAGAATAACTATAATAATCCCTGGAGAGGGGAACAGGTGGACAAACTACAAACACAAATCTAAGTACACAGCTGGGTGACTGGTGGGTTGCTCGAGGTCGTTGGTGAGGAACAGCCTTGGGCCTCCACCTATCGCTGGACTGCCCTTACCCGTTGGCTCTCTCTCTCTTTGCTCCCAAGCTAGTGTGAGAAGGATTGAAGTCGCCGTCGATTACTGCCAGGCAATCGGGTTTGCCCAATAGTTTCTCCTCCTTTTCCCCCTTCTCTAGAGATTATTATCGTTATTGTGTCCAGCTCGCTTGCACCCTTGCATCAATTGCATTATTGTCATAACCTTTAAATACAGGTCGTTCACTCTTGTTGGTGTTCCCCTGCTGGTGGCAGCTGGTAATCCCGTTTGCTCTACTCACGTCTAGCTCCTGGTTAGCTCACTTGGTAGAGCGCTCCACTGGAAATGGAGAGGTCCCTGCGTCGGTACCAGGACCAGCGAGTTATTTTAAGTCACGCACAAGTCACCAAGTTTTGTTTAGAGATTTGTACTTGTACTTTCTCCGTCTTGTTCCTTTTCGCCTGGGAATATTATCGTTATTCTTGTCCAGCTCGCTTCCACCTTTGCATTAATTGCATTATTATATTTTATAACAACGTCTCGAGAAATATCGGCTTTTGCACTGAAGCAGCAATCTTGAGCTGCGTACAACATTTTATTAGGTTTTTTCCTATAGATACACGTTGCTAAAAAAAAAGAATCTGAGTTTATTACAAAAAATTTCAATATTTTCTTCTAATAATGAACTTTCGGGAAAATGAGGTAAACAAGCTGATGGTCTTCAAATCAGATTACCCCGGATCAGCAGCCGATCACACTGGAGCATATTCAGCCGCATTTTGTCTACAAGAGTGTCACTGCGTAAATCCACAGGAGCGAAGCTTCTCACGCGACTGAAGCAACGTTTTTTTTTGCCTGTGGTTCTCTTCTACATATCCTTTTTTAGTGAATTTTGCCCACGTGACGTGTTGACAGCTTGCCCTGGCTGTCCCAAACCTCAAAACATAACGACATCAGATTTTTTTATTCGTCTGATAGGCTTCGTCCAAAAAGTGATTCCGTGTTTGGTTTGGTTGAAGGGGACAAGATCGTATGCGGTGCAGAAATTAAAATCTGTGGACGTCTTTGTTGCCGGCGTCTGTTTAGAATAGAGGCTCTGACAGAGAGTTTGTTGCCATTGTCTGGAACGACCTGAGACTGGGTGGAGGACTTAGAAGAATCAAAAGTGGAAAGGACAGGAACAGAAAAACAGAAGGCGTCGTCTCAAAACGCCACAGGTTGAAGTGTATTCTCTTGATGCTTTCCCGTCGCTTGTAGTCGTTGCGATGCCTGAAGTTCTCTCCCAGCAGTAGAAACCAGTCTCTCACTTGTGTTGCGGATGTCTCGAATTCTTCGGTTTGCTCCACCCTGTAAGTCTAGAAAATCTTCTTGGTGGACCACGGAATTCCCGCTGTTGACGTGAATTTCAGGAGCCCTGGGTAAACAAACTTCTTCGTAGGCATATGCCGAAATAGGACACCTCGGCTTCCATTTTTGCCAGCCGAAGTCTTAACTTGTCTCGAATTGCGACTGCTTCAAAAAGCAGAGATGTTGGCTACGATAGCGCTGCTAATGTACATGAAAATGGGACTATACCTGTATTGGGTACGATAACAATAAGACTATGATGGCGCAGAGCCTAGTTTGGAGAGAGGATGCGTCTCAATCCAAGGGGTAATTTGAAATTAAAGGGCGGACGTCTCCTTCGGCGATTGATCACTGAAGAATGGGAAGTGGTGGACGCGATCGTATAACCACCGAACAACCGAAAAATGCGTTTAATATCGGTCTACGCTTGCCCGACAACGAGTGTGAAACAAAGAAGAGGCTGTGGCAACACGACCCGCCGAATTACAGTGCTTAGCGTCGACTGGACGTGGTTCCGCTCGCTGAGAACCGACCACCCCGGTTGCCTGATATTGGTCGGCGTGACTTAAGTGCCTCTTAAGTTATCCTGGCACCAAAGAAAGACAGTCTACAGGAAAGGGCCGTCCAGCGAGAGGCGGAAGCCGAAAGGCTGTACTTCGCCAAGGACCTCAAGCTTCCCACGCGTGTGGGTCAAAACAACAGGCGGAGGGACACCATCACTGACTTCACGTTGACGTATAATCAAAGGAGATTACATGGACCCCAAAAGAAAACACGTGGGGAAGCGACCACTCCCCTATTTTCATTGAGCTCCGACGAGCGACGAATACCTCCGGCCCCTTTGTCGTCTTTGGTGGCAGACGCACGGTTTGTGAGACTACGCTGGGACATTTTTCGAGAAGAAATCGTACAGGTTCGCATGCACAGATACAAAGAGCATGTACGCCCTCGTGACGGTGCTCCAGGCAGCAAAACCCCGCGCCACGCGCACCCTGTCGGTGACAATTAACACGTCGAAGGGCAGCACAGACACGTTGAAAAGACGTCGAAAGAAGGTGATGACGTCAGGAACCACATGCCAAAAGAACGTCGAAAGTCTGAACGTCAAGTCTTTTCGACGTAATATGGAAATGCTAATGTCTGGAAACAAGGATGGATTTTACGTCGACATAACGTCCCACTTAACGACCTTAGAACGTCGAGTGCACGTCTGAATTGGACGGGAAGTCAAGTGATAACGTTATATCGACGTTGACACAATGTCCCATTTAATGACCATAAAACGTCGAGTATACGTCTAGACTGAACGGGATGTCAATTGACACCGGTCGCGACATGGGTCACCGTGGAACGATGGAGTCAACCAAATCTGGTGGCTTCGTTGCTCGAAGGTATGTTCGCGAAAGCATGTATATTCGGACGGAATATACCATTTGCTAAATCTCCCAAGCACCCCGGCCCAATCATGGCAACGGTGGTATTCCTTGTGGTTCGTAATTTCGACCACTTCCATGGTTAGACACTTTAGGGTGTAATTCGGAGTCACCCTAAACAAGCGTCTTATAGTGCCCAAGAACCTGTCATATCACTTTTAATATTTCTCGTCAGTGACAACGTTTTTGATAGTGTGCATGCTGTCCACCCTTCAACCTGGCTTAGCTGCAGAAATCTCTTACATTATTGTCATTCTCTTACAGCTACAAAGGCGCTGATATTAAGTTAGAAACGCTAAAAATGCTGTAAAGAGCCCCGCTGACTTCGAGCTAAGTCCTGTTTTTCGTTGTTGTGAATTCTCGGCTTCTTAAGCAATTCCTGCTAAAACAACATTCACTAGAATTATAATATTGTGAGAGATTTCAGCAGCTCAGCCAGGTTGAAATGTGGATTGCATGCACAGTATAAAAAATGCTGACATTGACGAGAAATTTTAGAAGTGATGTGACAGCACCTTGGGCTCTATAAGGCGCTTGTTTAGGGTGATCAATGTGTTCACTCAGTCACTATTGGGACGTCTCGCGCTCAACATTCAAAGAACCTCCCGGAAAAACAAAACTGACGTTGAATAATGTTGATGACGTCAAGGTGTTGCTCAGGACACTGCTGGTACATCTCGTGCTCCACGTTCCAAGAACTTCCCGGAGAAAACATAGAACTGACGTCTATTATTGCCAATGACGTCAAGGTGTTGCTCAGACACTGTTGGGACGTATCGCGCTCAACGTTACAAGAACCTCCCCCAAAAAACGTAAAAATAACGTCTAATATTGTCGATGATGTCAAGGTGTTGCACAGGACATTGTTGGGACGTCCTCGTGCTCCACGTTCAAAGAACTTCCTAGAGAAAACGTAGACCTGACGTCTATTATTGCCAATGACGTCAAGGTGTTGCTAAAACATTGTTGGGACATCTCTCGCTCAACATCTGAAGAACCTCCCAAAAAACGTAGAACTGACGTTGAATAATGTCGATGACGTCAAGGTGTTGCTCAGGACATTGTTGGGACGTCTCGTGCTCGACGTTCACAGAACTTCCCGGAGAAAACGTAGAACCGACGTCGATTAATGTAGAAGACGTCAAGGCGTTGCTCAGGACATTTTTATGACGTCTCGTGCTTGACGTTCAAAGAACTTCTCATACAAGACGTCGAACAGACGTCGATTACTGTTGAAGACGTCGAGGTGAAGCTTACGACGTTGTCACTACGTCGCGTGTTTGACGTTGTCGGAACCTCTCATGTGGATGTACCAATGCCGTCGATAAAGAGTTTGTTAAGGACTTCGACGTCGCCCAACGTCGAGGACCTTATTTCGACGTCATCACGACGTCTTGTGCTGTCTGGGTGGTACAGGTGGCTGGAAACGTCGAAACAAAAATAGCTTCTAAAAGAAAGACACCCGCGCTGCGGTCCAAACTGGACGACGCCACGAAATGCGCAGGGAAGTACGCGTCCAGTCTGGAAGAAAAGTGCTGACCAGGAGCTCCGCTCGTGCTTTAAAAGCAGGGATGCAGGCTCCGCAGGTGTGGAACATATTTTTGCAGCTGGGAAAGCAGAACCAAGACGAGGACAGCGCTACAAATGGCGTCCCTACATCTCCGAATAACGACAGAAAAACTGGCAAAGTTAGCAGTCCACGTATTCTTCCTGCGAGCAGCCGTTTACAACCGGAAGAGATATGTGTGGTTGAAGAAGCGGAAAATCTCCCGCAACGCAGGCAATCATCTTTTCCATCACTACCGCCCGCTGCTTGAGCACATGATAAATGAATAGGCATAAACTGCCGCTTCCAAATGGCTTAACTCCACGGGGCTGTGGCGCGCGCCAAGAGAATGTGCACCCGGAGGGCACCTAGTAACCATGGCTGAACTGAAGAATCTCGGGGCACGACAACTCCAAATTATCCTGAACCACATAAACGAGGTCTGTTAGGAGGTCTGCGTGTCATCCTCGTCAAGCGAATCAATACTCACCTCTATCGTCAAGCCGTGTAAACAAACAAAAACAAAACGACGAAATTGGGAACATTCTTCTAATCTCACTCACCAGTAACGTTTGAAAGCTTAAGGAACGAATGACCCTGGAGTGACTGCTGTTGTACTTAGAGAACGAGGCGAACGTTTTTCACCACCAACAGGTGGAGGTTTCCCCACGGACTTGGAACTTAAAGGGGCCCTGCAATGGCTTTTTTAGTAATTTTTAATTTGCACCAAACCATGAGCGCACAGAACGTAGTAACTTAATGACACTTTTCTTTTCTCGAATTTCGATTTATTTTAGAAGTTATAGGCAAATCAAAATTACAAAAACAAGCAAAAAATAACCTCCTTCATGACGTCCTTGGTTGCTTGAGTGGCCGTGAACTAGACGAGGGGTGGTGAGCTGAGCGAGCGCTCACGGCTGCCGTACTCCGTGTCGACGGCGCGAGAGGGCGCCACTAAAGCGTGTTCTGGATAGGCTGTATGTTGCAGGCAGCTAAAGCGGCTCTCATTGCATTTGCTGCACGATGAAACACAAATTCGGCATGACACTTCATTGGCCACAAACGACAGCAAACACGGGGTAAAGATCTGTTCAGAATGGGAGCCACTTCGCGCGGCCATACCGCGAAACGGCCAAACCGCAAGACAGAGCTCCTCACCGAAGGCCTTGGGAACGCTCAGAGCCGGCAGGGTCCTTCGGTCCCTACGGCCGCAGCCCCGCCGCGTACATCCGGGACCTTTCCGTGTCGGCGCCTGATCCCACTACTCCTTTCTAGTAACCGCCGCCTTTTCCACCAATTGGTGGCGGGTATGTCGACGGATCATTTCTTGTTTCCGTACATTATAAACTGCATTTGTTTCTTTTCTGATCTCAAATACTGAACAAAAACTACTTTTATAAATAATTGAAACGGTTCGCGCCACTTATATTTTGTATTTCGACTAAAAGAAGCTTTTAGCGGCTCTGACCATTAGTAAGCCCAGGACCTAAGACGTCACATTACGCGCGCTTTCGGTACCGCGGGTCGCCCCCGTCGGTGGAAGAGGTTTTCGCGTCGTCCGGTTAAAATATGACGCACTGATATTTAGTTACTCTCTCCGTGCCCGCTGGCTTGCCCGAACCCCAAGAGACGTGGAAACCGCAAAAAAGGTAGACGCTTAATTATGATTGCAGGGCCGCTTTAAGGCATGCTTCTTTTGCTGCGCCACCAAGTCGTGAACCCGCAATTTAAGGTGCGCACCAGGACAGTCGTAGCCGTAGACGTTCGCCAAGCATTTAATTTGGTCCCGCACAAAGCGATGATCGAGCAAGCTCGGCTGGTCGGCGTGCGCGGCCTCATGCTCAAAGGTTCTTTATGATCGTTGCGTCTCCTGAGATGAGCCAGATTGACAACCTTTTTAGAGCGCAGCTTTTAGGCGCCCGTTTGCGGCTTGAGCGGCGTCGCCGTCGACGTCGGCGTAACGGCGCTTCGCATTATGGGACCGTTTCCCATTATGACGTCACAAGGGCAAAGTTTTGCCGCTAAATTTGGCGGGAAATTATTTAGCCAAATTTAGCGGGAATATGTTTCTGCTTAATTTAGAGTGGAAACGTCACATGTAACGTCAAGTGTGATGTCACGTGACGCCACTCAACCCGGAAAAACCCTCGTGACGTCACACGTGATGTCACGGAATGTTTCCCACTAAATTTAGCGGGAAACTTTCACGCCAAATTTAGCTGGAAAATATAACCCTCGTGACGTCACACGTGACCCCCCCCCCCCCCCCCCACACACTCCGTATCTCCCTCCTCCTCCTCAAGAGCTGCGCTCTCATTTGGCATTACAGAGAATGTAAATGTCTTACTTTTTTTTCGATCCATGTATAACATCTATTTGTGGCAAAATTTCAGTTTCGTTTAGATGTTTTGTTTTTCTTTTGTTGCGTGAATGTATTTTTTTTTAAATTCTGAATCCTATGATCATATTTTATAGCTGCCTAATTTTCAGGCAGAAATAATTCTCATGAAAACATCGCGGCGTTCTTCGACTAAAAAAAGACGATTTATGTCTTCAAAGTTTTCTTTTCCAGGTACGCACTAGTGGAGCTCCCCAGAAAAACAAAAAAAAGCTGCTAAAGAGCGCCATAAATGTACGTGAAATCATGCTACAGCTCCTAAAAACTAATCTTGCTGTACATTGCATCAAGACAAACACAAAAGTAACATGCTTCAGACTAAAATGTTTCTTTTAACACTCTTCTGTTTATATACTTAACAGCAGTTTCTTTAATTATTAGTAGTGGCACAGAAAATATTAGTTTGTTAGAAAGCGTTCGCTATTTACAAACTTCGTTCGACATCGACGACGGGCTTTTTTAATTTTTGCTGGTACAAAATATATAACAATAATCAAACTGTTCCTCCCCCCCCCCCCCTGCCCCCCTCAACCCTTTCAGCCAGTTCGTGTCAGCATTCCTTGACAGTGGATACGCAGGGGGCAGTGAGACTTGCAACGCTGATACATTTCCCAACTCTTGTAATGGTATTCCCGAGACCTCTTTGAGTTGAAATTATTTTTCCGCGAGCTTGACTGAAATTGTTTTATATTAACAGTTTTGTTTTTACCTTTCTTGCTGCAATGCGCCGCAATAATCGTACTGAAGTATTCTTGGAGATATCTCTTCATAGATAAATTTTTATAACCGACTCTCCTCCGTAATGCCCATGAAATAAAGGGTTTTTGAAGCAAAAAAAATAAAATAAATAAGCCTCCACGCAATTGCAAGATTAGCGACACTTTCGTTGCATGCACTTGCGTTGCACAGCCACAAGAACATAGCCAGATTCGTTTCTTTAAATATTTGCGGATATACCACATCAAAGACGAAATAAGCGAGATTTAGTCATGCAACTAAATGGGCTCTCACTATATCCTGCAAACAAATCCAAAATTGCTCGCGAACTCAGTTGCTTCGCACTAAATTTACCCAATTGGCGCCGGTCATTAGAAAATGCGCTTTGTTTGTGTTTGTATTCATCGGTATTTTTTCGAATTTAATGACTAGGATGTCGAAGCCTAGACGGATTGCAGAACCTGAGAGCGGCTATTGCTATAAATGGTCTTGGATGGGCTCAGTGTATTTATCAAACCCTGTCAAGGCTTTTAGAAATCTCTCCAAGCTAGCTTAACGGCAGTGGTGCTCCGTAAATACTTATCCGCTCTGATTTAAGTCACATCATGGACGTTGTTGCTGTTTTTGTTAATCTTGCCTCGAACTCGGTTTCCCGAGTGCTGCGTTACTCCTCAAAAATATTTAAGCGAATGTCCGGTAATGCTAATAAAAGCACAAATGTTGGCGCGATATTTATGGCGTATGCTCAAACGAGCTCTAACTTATCTTCTGCTAAGAAGAGTGTCGTTCTTTGAAGATGATTGGTGCACAGCTGGCTTCGAGCATGAACTATGAACATTGAGTTCAAGTGTGGCACTGAGAACAACTTTGCAACGTGCATTTTATCGTCTCTAAAGACTGGCGTTCTTTCTAGATGATATCTGAAAACGCCATTTAATCACGCGCTGTGAACAGCACAGTAACCTTTGGCATCCGCTGGATACCACCTTTACGCATTACATACATTTTAAACTTTACGACTTCATGGTAAAATGCCGCATGTTGATCTCTCTTTTGTCAAGACTTTATTCGCGTGCCTCTACAAAGGTAAGAAAAAGCTATGAATATTGTACCTAAACTAGCTATTTATATCTTCTTCACAATATATTCCTGTGAACACTGAACGTCTCGTATACTCTGGGATCGGCAAGCTGCCGCCCGATTAAAGTAATTGAGAAGGATTTTCTAAAAAGGCTGAAGAGGCAAAGTCTCTACCGCTGACTCAACCTTCATTTTCCAAGACGTGCTTTTAAAAGGTATGTTTAGTTATGTTTTCTTACCAAATAAGGTTACTAATTCATTAATAAAACAGGATTTTATTACTTATAACTAAACGTTCACAGTTTTTTGTCCACCCCTAATGTTTTCAACATTGTGGAGTTGGTAGGTCTGGCTTTTGGACATTAAATTAGCGTTCTTTGAAGCCCCTATTTACGCCATAGTAAATTCTTAATTACGCCGTAATAAATTCAAATAAACCGGCGCAAGTCTCCCGCAATTGAAACGCTTATCTGCTATCTTTCCCGTCACTTGTCGCGGCTTCAAGACAGTCCTGTGCTTTTTCGCCTCTCCGCTATCTGCTCGGTGTGTCCATCGGGACTGGTGGGTACCCTGCAGCGTGCATTCCAGCGTGTGATGCCGTTTGGGTGCTCTATCGTCTTTTGCTTCACCTCTGCGCCGAAGCTTGTCGCTTTCGGTCAAGACCTCGTTTGTTTTCCTGTCGCCTCCGCTGCTGGGTCTGCTGTTATTGTTGTCGCGGTGTCTCGTTGTCTGCGGCTCGCTTTCTTCTTCTCACGCTCTATTCTTTCTTTCGTCTTTTTTCACCGTCTGTTTCTGTGGGTGCGTCTCTCTCTCTCTCTCTCTCTTATTTTTGTCTTAATGTTCTGGTTTGCACTTATTAATCCATGAAAGAGAGTGAAGGTGGTAACTTATGAATACATGAGATGTAAACACGTAGGGTATTAGTGAACGTAGAAACATATAGGGAAGTGAGATACAATACAGTAAAAAAAAGAAACTTTTATTGATACGACGAAGACAGGTAATATGAGAGCTTCAAGAGAGGTAGAGAGGTCATATGAGTAACCTAGAATAAGAGACAGAATGTAAAACAAAAAAGAAAACTCAAAGGAAGGCGTAAGTCGAGAGATATATGGTACACATGAATGAGATATAAGGAAATGTCTAGTAGATATTGAGAAAAGAAATGTTAATATTTGAGAAAAAAGGAAAAAAGAGAGAGATATACGGGTATAATAAAAATGTTAGAAAGAAATTAGAAAAAAATAAAGCTTGAAACAGCCGCTTTAGGCTTGAAATGTAAACTATTTCTAGAGATGATTACTTCACGACAACTTAAGAGAAACATCAGTTGAATTTACAGTTGAGCCCTCAACTCCATGGCAGTGAAAAGAAGAAAGTAAAAGAGCATCCGGTGGGTGACGGATGAAAAATTGAATTAAAAGATAAATTTTAGAAGAAAGATTTGATTTGTTCATGAGGAATACATGAAGAACTGTGTCATTCAGAATTCAAATGATACAATGAAAGTTGTACGAACTCACGCGTAAAATAGTTGCGCTCATATACCATGCTTTCATTGAGAAGAGGTACTGCAATAAACCGTGTGTTTACTTTACGAAATTAATTTTGCATTCACCACGTCGCAATATTTATCAGATACGGTTTATTAAACGTGGAGTGTCCATAACTATGCTTCTATTTATTTCTTTGGTTTGGTTTATCTTTTATTAGTAACATTTTATTCTTTACATTAAAAAAGTCAAAGGTAGGTAGAGGAAAGACAAAAGGAAAACTACAACATGATACAGAAACAATAAACAAAACGAGAAAGAGAAATAACGACTAAGGAAATAGAATAACGTAAAATAGAAGAATGAATCCGACAGGAAGAATGCAATGGACAAGGCAAAGCAAGACAAAACGTGAAAGTGAAAAGGATAAGGAAGATTGACAATTTAAGAGACTGTACTACCTCTCGAGTCTCATCCTCATCCTTGAAGTAAAAGCAAAGTGAAATGCCTCCTCGAGGAGAGTTGTTTGTTTTGCGCATGTAACAATCATGGGAGCTACCGGGACGAATAAAATAAAAAAGAGGGGGGGGGGGACGAGACGCTTATCTCACATTTCTTTGCTATGCACAAGTGGACTTAAGCAGAAAAGCAGACACGAGAATGCTCTTAGCCCAGTCAACGAACCACCAACTGCTGGGACCTGGGCGTAGGCGTCGTTGTGGTGACAGCAAAGGAGACTGGAGGTAGGCTGTTCCGCTCTATTCGGGAAGGGCTCTGCAAAGAACCCTTCTTGTTGCATCTGCACATTCTTTAGCCAGCTTGTATACACCTTTCGAGGATCTCGGAGAGGTTTGGACGTGTGTCTTGTCACTGCCACTCTGGCAGGTGGGTATTCGACTACGGTTGCAGAAAGTTGCTGGACCACTAAAAAAGTACAGGATGTCACAAAAAAAAAAAATTACAGAGTTTTTTTTACCGCAAAAATAAACTAGGCATCGCTGAACACTTATTCTCCGCCCAAAGGTAGCGCTTGAGGTCACAACCAGATACCAAAGTTACAGCCCGATCCGATACCTTATTCAAAAGTTATAAGTGGCTTCTGAAACTTTCAATGGGAAAATGGAGCCCATTTTTGCCGCGTTTTCAGGTTTCTGGCGCCATAGAGCCCCATGTATTCGAAAACACCGTCGGCCGCCATTTTCTCATTGAAATTTTCAGAAAGTCACATCACTTTTGACTAACTTATGAATGGGGCTGAAACTGCATTGCATTGCAGATCGGGCTGTGATAACTTTCAGGGCGCCGAAAATACACAGGACTAAACGAGAGATGCAACAAGGCGCCTCTGCTCATGCGCTACCTTTGGGCGGAGAATGAGCGTTCAGCGATGCCTAGTTTATTTTCGCGGTAAAAAACAAAACCCTGTAAATGTTTTTTTCGTGACACCATGTATTTGCGTCGGGTGCGCGCTACTTCTATGAGAGTCATTGCGGCTGTAGGTCTTGTTCTTTCTTGTTTGTTTGTTTTGGCGGATAGAAATCCGTGAATTCACAATGTAGGCGTTCAAGAAAATTCCTATTGTAATTGAAGCTGATTGAAAGAACTTGATGCTAGATCCTCATGAATGTCTAAGAGAGACATATTACGTTACGTTCGCCATCTTCGCTTTTTCATGGCGAAAAAAATATGAGGAGGCTCACTATACTTGAAAACATCAGCGAGAAAAACAAATTTCTTATACACAGTTTTCGCATAACCTGGCAACCTGGCAACCAGGACCAGAACACCACGAGCGAATCAGTGCGTTAAAGTAGCATTACCAGCCCAGAGAACCTTTCTGAGCAGTGTAATCACGCGCAATTGCTTCGCCGTACTGATTGACTTACGGCTACCGTAGCGTTCGCCTTTTGTCAGGCTGTGCTTAATCAGTGTATTAAAGCCTCGAAGTTTCGGTTGAAGTTGCGATAGAAAGCTAAGCTTTCAAAGCTTCCAACGGATCGTCGGCTGACACTCGGATGCTCCTGGAAGCTTCTGTTTCGAGTGTTTCCGGGGATATATTTTGTTTCTGTAACTTAAACTGTAACTTTAACTTAAAGCTATGGTTCGCAAATAGGGGTCCGCGGACCCTTTGGGGTTCGCGAAGGTATTTAAGGGGTCCGCGAAGCCCTGTGTTAAGTACCGAAGTATTTTGTTTGTAATAAGTAAGATTTGTTTTAGAAAAGTGTATCTTTCTATAGTTGCGTCGGCATTGTATTTTTTGTATTTTTATCTGCCCATGTTTGTGTCGGCATTTTTGGGCGTTTGCTCCCAGACCCGCGGCAGGGGGTACGCACGCGGGGGAGCATAAACGGGAAGTCGTCCTCCGCGCCAGCGCGCGGGGGCTTCGAGCCGTTGCAGGGCTCGGCAAAGACGAGTCGGACCCCGGTCGTTAACAAACAGATTGGGTTTCAGTTTGGGGCGCCGGAACACCCGTGTCTCGGGCAGAGGTAATTCTGTCCGCACTTGTGGCTTTTAAGCGGGTGTGCTTGTGTCAGGTGTATTTCGCCGTTTAGTGTAGAAACTTCGCTTTTAATCGACGCAATAACTTAACTGGGTGGCGCCAGCCGGGCGGCGAGGGAAGCATGTAGTGACTCTACAAGGAATTTGGTTTTGACCGTTGAGGTGTCGGAGGGGGATCACGTTGACAGCTCGCTGATCATTGGGTAAGAGTGTACCACGTGACAATGAGCAAATTTGAAGTGATTGGTCCGTCTCTAGAGGGAAAGAAGGCCCCTACGAGCCTAGAATCCTCATTTTGTTCGAGACCATGGTCGACGTCATGGACGGCGTTTAGAACGACGTCGAGGACAACATTCTAGAGAACAATGTTAAAACGACGTCTAGAACGACTTCAAGGACGACGTCTAGGCCGACCTCTGGATCAACCTTATCCCTATTCGATGATTCGACTATATGACGATGACGACCGACTGACAATGCGCCGAATCGTGCGTCATACGGTGATCTAACATTGAAATGACGTTGCGTTGATTTAGCGTTCATATGTTGTTGATGAATAAATTATTTTAAGGTCGTAATGTGTTTCCCCGCCAAATTTTGCGGGAAAACTGAATAGGTGCCTAGGTCACATGGCGTCAATTTTTCCGCTAAATTTATCAGGGAGCCTGAATTTGTCTGCAGGTCCCATGACGTCGGGTCACATGACATCAATTTTTCTGCCAAATTTAGCGAGGGAAATTTAATGGGTGTGTATATGTCAGGTTACTTCAAATTTACGGCTAAATGTAGTGGGGAAACTGAAATGATGCATTGGTCACGTGACGTAATTTTTTTCGGTAAAGTTAGCAGTGAAAATAAATTAGTCTTCAGATTCCGTGACGTCAGGTCATATGCCATCCAATTTCCCTCCAAATTTATCTTGGAAACTGAATGGGTGAATAGGTCACGTGACGTCAATCTTTCTGCTAAATTTCGTGGGGAATCTGAATTGGTGCAGAGGCCAGGTGACGTCGATTTTTTTCGCTAATTTTAGCGGAAAGCTCTATATTTTTCTGTAGGTCCCGTGACGTCAAGTCACGTGACATCAATTTTCCCGCCAAGTTTTGGCGGGAAAGTCGGAATAGTACGTAGGTCACGTGACGTCAATTTTCCCGTTAAGTTTAGTGGGGAAACTGAATTTTTCTGTGGCAGATACGCAAGTAATTGCGCTACAAACTCTGCTTACAAAACCAAAAAAAAAAAGAAAAGAAGGAAATAGCTTTCGCACTTCTCTCTCATCAGCACTGTGGTTATTTAAAGAAACAAAAACATGGCGTTCGTCTGTCTCTCCACAAAGGAGCCAGTGGAGTCCCCCAAAACTTGCTTCAAAGAACAGATTTTCTCTTCTCATTTCAGTCACAGATAAGCAAGTATCTCTGGAATCCCGGGGTTCGATCCCAGGGTCTAGCAGGGTGTTGCTCTTCTCCGCAGCTGGATGTCAGCTCACACACTCTGCACCTTTTTCTTGTACTGTTCTCTTTTTTTTTTTTTTTTTACTGTCCCCCTGATTTCAGTGTTTTTTTTGTTTTTTTTCTTCGTACTCCCTTTTTCGATTTTGGTGGCAACATGACACCGAGACCCATTTGGGTTTCGGTGGCTTGTCGTGAAGCGTAGCCTACAGTTCCAAGTTCTTTAATTTGGGCCATGACGAACGCTGAGGCTTCTAGGAGTCATTTCGACGCCGCGCGCATGCCATGTGACATTGCGATCTAGATCCGCATTGCGCGAAGTCTAATGGTGAAGTGGGTTGCTGCCTTGAAACTCGCTTGACTGGGATCTCGTTGTAGCCACCGTAACAACCAGAACTCTAGGTTCGTGCAAAGTATTGCGGGTGTTTTTGTTCCAAGAGTTCGAACACAGCAAAAATGCGTTGTTCTGAAACGGGTAGCTCCTTCAAACGGTCTCCTTCAACGAGGCAAGAAAAAGCAGG
The DNA here is from genome assembly GCA_037355805.1 of Ixodes ricinus. NCBI lineage: Eukaryota > Metazoa > Arthropoda > Arachnida > Ixodida > Ixodidae > Ixodes > Ixodes ricinus. Next base: position 35,818 of record JAZHYW010043344.1, read on the forward strand.
TGCGAAGAAAGTGGACGATGTGACACCTTCGAGTAGATACATGGGACCTTCGAAGAGTATCTCGCTTTTGCTTAGACGACGGCCTTCGGTGCCACAGATTATTGTGTTTGTTGAACACGTACATTTTAAAATGGCTGAGCAGCGATATGTTTTGACTATGCGGCGTTGAAATAAATATTAAATACGGTCCCGTGTTACCGCGCTGGTATCTCTGAAAAGCTGTCGTGAGGCAAATAAACGGCATTCACAATTGAGAAACGGGCGTGTTGGTTAATGGATGCAAACTTGAAAGTATAAACCAGCGAGGACGAGGACGGGAACAGGACATCTTTCTATTTTAGCAGCAACATAAAAATGGGACAACGGCGACCACACCCCCCCAAAGGTCTCAACGTTCTCAAAGAGGCAAAGGAGATAATAGTTATGGAGCGAAAGGGAATACACTAAATATAAAAGTTTGAAAAAGCGCTGGCGTCGCGATTTCTCTAGGTATCACTAATTTATTTATATCTGATTGCTTAGGAACTCGACCTTATTGTCAGTGTCAGTGATGAAGGTGCAGAATTATTGCCGTTTACATATCCCAAAAAGGGGACTGCACCATGAGATAGCAAAAAGTTTAAAAAGCTGTAGCGTCACGACGAAGTGTCAGTAATCTAGTCATCTCTGGTGTCGGACCTCGACCTCTGTCTTTGTCAACGACAATGAGTAGGTGCAGAGATCGTTGTTGTTTGCAACAGTCCCCACGGCACGATGGTTGATGATTTCTCTCTCCAAACCTAGTTGTTTGTGCCCAACGCAGATTTTCTTGTATTCTTGTACTCTAACACAAGAATACTGTAGGTAAATAACAACGGGTCTGGGAGAGAAATCATCGAATCATTTGCCATGGGGACTGTAAACAACAACATTTCTGCACCTTCATTATCATTGACAAAGACGGTGAGGTCGAATTCCTAAGCACCAGAGATGACTAGATTACTGACACTTCGTCGTGACGCTACAGCTTTTTAAACTTTTATATCTCATGGTACATTTCCCTTTTGGGACTGTAACAATAATTCTGCACCTTCATCATGACTGACAATGACAAAGGTCAGAGTTCTAAGTAATCAGATATAAATAAATTAGTGATACCTGTCGTGTCGCCAGTTACTTTTCAAACTTTTATATTTGAGTGTATTCCCTTTCCTTCATAACTACCAGCTCCTTTCCCTCTTTGAGGACGGTGAGACCTTTCGGGGGGGGGGAGTTTCCCGTTGTTCCATTTTATAGCATGTTGCTAAATGAAAGATGTCCTGTTCCCGTCCTCGTCCTCGCTGTTTCATACTTTCAGGATTTTGCCAAACGCAGGCATTCCATTATATTACTTTTAGTCCTAAGCCCGATACATAGTGCTTCCTCACGTATCCACCCGACCATGTATGAACTAAATAAAATTCGGTTATTGTAGTTGTACAAGATGTTTTTTTTAGTACAACGATGTTCTGACGAAGCGTGTGATGTCGAATAATGCACACGTACTCAAGGAGCTACTAAGTGCAGTGGGTTCCTCCTTTATCCAGAAGAACAAATAAAAACCCAGCTCCGTTGTCAGCTTAGCTTTATTTTATCTACGAAGTAAGTACCATCCACCAGAACTCCACAATACTAGCACGGCGATGAAAGCTTCTCTCCAACTCTTTAAATTCAATGTGACGCATACGCACGATTTTGTGGGAATCAAGTTTAAACTTTTTAGGTGGCTGGCTCGCTCTTTATATTACTAATTACCGTATTTACCAAACTGTAGTCCGCACGCCGGTGTATAGTCCGCAGGGGCAAATTTGGAGTCCAAAATCACAGTTTTTGTTTAAATAGTCCACACCCGGTGCATAGTCCGCGTGCCGTGCATAGTCCGCACCTGGTGCTTAGTCGATAAAGAAATCTTCTCATTCATGGCACACCTTGACACATGTCTGCTTTCTTAGCTCACAAAGAAGCTATATTATACATAAATCATCATTAACATACTTCTTTTCATTCACAAATTCCGTCACGACTCGTTATAATCAACGATATTGAAAAACAAAAATCTTGTATAGTCCGCACACGTAGATAGTCCGCACAGCCTAAAATTTCAACTTTTAAACATGTATAGTCCGCGGACTATAGCTCGAGAAAATACGGTACTCTATCGTTCACTTATTTTTAAACTATTTTTTTTTAACTTCCCACTTAGCAGAAGAGTTTCCTCCAACTCTTTCAGTTCAATGCAACGCATGCCCACGATTTTGTGGGAATCAAGTTTAATTTTTAGGTGGCTGGCTCGCTCTTTATATTACTAATTACTGTATCGTTGACTTATTTTTAAACTATTTTTTTACTTCCCACTTAGCAGAAGAGTTTTCTCCAACTCTTTCAATTCAATGCAATGCATACGGACAATTTTGTGGGAATCAAGTTTAGTTTTTTAGGTGGCTGGCTCGCTCTTTATATTACTAATTACTCTATCGTTCACTTATTTTTAAACTATTTTTTAACATCCCACTTAGGAGAAGAGTTTCCTCCAAATCTTTCAATTCAATGCAACGCATACACCCAATTTTGTGGGAATCAAGTTTAATTTTTTAGGTGGCTGGCTCGCTCTTTATATTACTAATTACTCTATCGTTCACTTACTTTTAAAACTATTTTTTTAACATCCCACTTAGGAGAAGAGTTTCCTCCAAATCTTTCAATTCAATGCAATGCATACGGACAATTTTGTGGGAATCAAGTTTAATTTTTAGGTGGCTGGCTCGCTCTTTATATTACTAATTACTCTATCGTTCACTTACTTTTAAACTATTTTTTAACATCCCACTTAGGAGAAGAGTTTCCTCCAAATCTTTCAATTCAATGCAATCGCATACGGACAATTTTGTGGGAATCAAGTTTAATTTTTTAGGTGGCTGGCTCGCTCTTTATATTACTAATTACTCTATCATTCACTTACTTTTAAACTATTTTTTAACATCCCACTTAGGAGAAGAGTTTCCTCCAAATCTTTCAATTCAATGCAATGCATACGGACAATTTTGTGGGAATCAAGTTTAATTTTTTAGGTGGCTGGCTCGCTCTTTATATTACTAATTACTCTATCGTTCACTTATTTTTAAACTATTTTTTTAACATCCCACTTAGGAGAAGAGTTTCCTCCAAATCTTTCAATTCAATGCAACGCATACGCCCAATTTTGTGGGAATCAAGTTGAATTTTTAGGTGGCTGGCTCGCTCGCTCTTTATATTACTAATTACTCTATCGTTCACTTATTTTTAAACTATTTTTTTAACATCCCACTTAGGAGAAGAGTTTCCTCCAAATCTTTCAATTCAATGCAACGCATACGCCCAATTTTGTGGGAATCAAGTTTAATTTTTAGGTGGCTGGCTCGCTCTTTATATTACTAATTACTCTATCATTCACTTACTTTTAAACTATTTTTTAACATCCCACTTAGGAGAAGAGTTTCCTCCAAATGTTTCAATTCAATGCAATGCATACGGACCATTTTGTGGGAATCAAGTTGAATTTTTTAGGTGGCTGGCTCGCTCTTTATATTACTAATTACTCTATCGTTCACTTATTTTTAAACTATTTTTTAACATCCCACTTAGGAGAAGAGTTTCCTCCAAATCTTTCAATTCAATGCAACGCATACGCCCAATTTTGTGGGAATCAAGTTTAATTTTTTAGCTTCGGCACGGCTCAGCTCTTTATATTACTAATTAACATTCTATCGTTCACTTACTTTTAAACTATTTTTTTAACATCCCAACTTAGGAGAAGAAGTTTTCCTCCAAATCTTTCAATTCAATGCAACGCATACGCCCAATTTTGTGGGAATCAAGTTTAATTTTTTAGGTGGCTGGCTCGCTCGCTCTTTATATTACTAATTACTCTATCGTTCACTTATTTTTAAACTATTTTTTAACATCCCACTTAGGAGAAGAGTTTCCTCCAAATCTTTCAATTCAATGCAGCGCATACGCGCAATTTTGTGGGAATCACGCTTAATCCTTTAGGTGGCTGGCTCGCTCTTTATATTACTAATTACTCTATCATTCACGCACTTTTAAACTATTTTTTTAACATCCCACTTAGGAGAAGAAGTTTCCTCCAAATGTTTCAATTCAATGCAATGCATACGGTCCATTTTGTGGGGAATCAAGTTGAATTTTTTAGGTGGCTGGCTCGCTCTTTATATTACTAATTACTCTATCGTTCACTTATTTTTAAACTATTTTTTAACATCCCAACTTAGAGAAGAGTTTCCTCCAAATCTTTCAATTCAATGCAACGCATACGCCCAATTTTGTGGGAATCAAGTTTAATTTTTTGGGTGGCTGTCTCCGCTCTTTATGTTACTAATGCCTCTATCGTTCACTTTTTCTAAACTATATTTTTTAACTTCCCACTTAGCAGAAGGAGTTTCCCCACCATGAGGCATTTACTCGTTTGTTGCGAAAGCGTGTACAAGAGCAGGCCTTCCAAACAGAACTTTGTACGCACGTTGCAGGTGCTTACACGTGTAATGGAGGCACCATTATTCCACTATTGTCCTGTCCACCTAATCAGTCGATAAATCAATCAATCGAGAAATCAGTCACTTTACTTATTCTCTTCTAGTCATCAGGTACACTTATTTAATGAGTGCCCTTCATACCAAATTCAAAAAGAACGCTGTTTTTCAACACCCTACTGCACGATCGTCACTCTTTATTAGTTGTGCACAGAGAATGTTACCACCAATGGCATTGAATTATCTTTATTTTTTACTCCATTCCATCCACCTTCCCGTATGGTAGTACTTCTTTTCTTCTTAACACTCAGAGCGCAGATTTTGGGACCCACGACGAGAGGATGAACGACTCGTTAGGCAGTGAGAGGGTTGCATGCTTTCGAGCCTATGTTCCCAGACAAGATCCATAACCCGATTTGTTTTCAGAACTCGTAGCGCGTAGTGTTGCGAAACGAAAGAACAGCCTGTAATCAAGTTGTCTTCAAACCGACGCTAAAACAAATATCCTTTTCTCTTAAGCTTTCGCGACTTCAACTGACCTTCCAAAACAAAACTGAAGTTTGCGACGTGACACATTTTTATTTTAGTTTTTATTTTCCGTACCTTCTGCCGTCCTGTTCACTAGATGAACCTCGCCGATCTTAGAACTACCGCATGAACACCTAATCAATCTTAACTTTTTATTCGATTATTTTCATAAGAACGAAGGCTCCGTCGAGTCGTCACTCACAATAAGCATGTTAGGTGGTGGGAGAGGCGACAAGAAAGCACACGTATGGCGCAGACCATCGACTTAACTCGCGTTTTCAGACTTAGCGAACGACGACCTTTGTGTCGCTCGACGGCTATTTGGTGATTTCCATGCTGCCATGCGCGCGTTGTCGACGAGATTTTGCAAGTATCTCCGCAACTTGCAGTAACCGCCGCTGAGATAGTCGTTTCTTGCAGACGATGAAATGGGAGCTCGTTCTGAGTAAGCACTTTGAAAAACGCAATTGAGTATGGAGCCCCATAGACACCATTCATGTTTTTAATGCGAAACATTAACTGTCTCATGAAGCGAGCTGACGTCATCAGGTTGAAGTGCGAAAACGGTTCCTGGTTTCCGGCGCCTTCAATTCCATTGGCTGGCGCGCGTCGACGGGGCTCCCATTGGCCGCTGCGCCACGGCCTCCGAGATCCCGAAGCGCGCGCGCGCTAGTACGCAGCAGACTACAAAGGGAGCGGACGAGCAGACGACAAAGAGAGCGGACGAGCAGAGGACAAAGGGAGCGGATGAGCAGACGACAAAGAGAGCGGACGAGCAGACGAGAGAAGGAGCGGACGAGCAGACGACAAAGGGAGCGATCGAGCGGCGTGCATGCTTTCGCATTCACAACTCATAAGAAATGCTTAGGTGTACCTCGAGCTTCTTTTTGTTGTTTCGTTTTGTTTTTAGATACATTTACATATTTTAAACGTTTAATATTCAGATTCAATAAATAGGTTTGGTTCAAATGCAGTCGAAACTACGAACGTCGCCGGAACACAATAATTGGCTGCTCCATATTTCTACCCTTGTTGTTTTATTTCTTTATTAGCGGTTTGGTATTTGCGTGTGATGATAACAAGAATACTGGCAAACAAGCTAATGTTTTGTTTTTATTGTGAAATCGTTTTTCCAAATAAATTGGTGGCCCAGCTTTCGTATGTTGTAATGCTTTCGATTATGTCACATTGGGCGCAAGGAGCGCCATAAACAGAACACTTTCTTGGTCTTTTATTTTTTACGTGCACCTAGCGTTAGTGGTTAATAATCAAGCGCTTTACAGGACCCTATTATATAAACATCATGATTTAAGCCAGTTGCATTCAAGAACTCCCTGGCGAAACCTCGCGTGTCTATGAAGCCATCGCCATCTCGAGTAATCTCGTTTTGTGGACAACAGTGCGTACGTAGTAGAGGGTCGATAAGACGGTTTACCACTCTTCGGGTGCAGGTGAGGTACCGCATTCTGCAACCGAAATCTCTTGTTCGGAGCGGGTCGTGAGCGCCCTTCACTCAAACTCGGAAAGGTTTTTGCCAAACTGCTTTGAGTCTCAGAGGGCATTCGAAAATCAGTGACGAAACGATATCTACATGGTCATTGAAAGAACGGGGTCGCTGGGTGTTTGCTGCGAGGGACTTGTCGTCAACCTAACCCTGACGGCAACTGGCGCTACGCGTCTCCGGCGCCAATTGGGCGCAGAGAGCTTTCCACATGATTGTCACGCTGAGCGCAGCACTCCGCGAAGCGCGAAGTCACGTGACGCGCTTTCAGCACTCCATTGACTGGGATGACTCGTGGAGTCCACCGAGATTCATTGTAGGATAAAACTGCGTATAGCTTAAGAACGTTGATCCTCCTGGTGACGGAATCAAATATAGATTATTTCAGTTCACGCTCTTTTTGGTGTTTGTAGACACAGCCGTCGGCCTCTCTATAAGCTCCGGAAGACCATTTTCTTTACGTATTTGAGGCTGAAAATTTTCAAGTCAGCAGTTGTAAGAAAGCAGCATTTTTTTTTATTCTAGAATTTTTGTTCTAGAAAGTCAGATTTTATCCGAATAAGTGTCGCTCAGCGGGTGAACTGTTTCACAGGTGTAACTAGCCGTGTTTGATCAAAAAAAAAAACGGTTAAAGTGCAGGTGAGCTGGTGTAAGTTATACATGATGATTGAAAACCCGAGACTGTTGTTTGAAAAACGAAAACTCGTGAAGTAGGTACGAAAAAGAGACAGACAACGTTTTAACGAAAAAGGAACAGACAACGAGACGTTGTCTGTCCCGTTTTCTTCCCTTTTCACGAGTTTCCGTTTTTCAAACCACAGTCTCAGGTTTTCAGTCATCATGTATAGCCGTGTTTGTTCTTGCTTGTTGATTAGTTCGCGTGTCCGTCACCACTGCGCCTTTTGGAATGACCTATTTGCAATGAGAAGTGGGACGTGAATTTGTTTTATATTATTATTTAGTGACTTCTGTATGTATAGTTTCCTCTAAGCTTGAGAGCCAAGACTCCTTTGTTTTTTTTTTGTTTTTTTATTTATTTTATTTGGACCTCGGGTTGATTCAGGTTGGGAAATAACCAATGAATCACGTGCCAAGGAGTAACCGGTGTTCCAGTGGCAGACCTCGGTGTATATATTTATATATGTTATGTACAATAAAGGATATAGCGGAAGCTTTTCGAAGAGCCCGGGAATTCTAAAATGTACGGTGGTGCTGAAGTTTGCGGGGGCACGAGAGCCCCAGCCGAAAAGACTGGCTGCGCCTTCTCACGGCGTGTTGCCGCTCTCAGCACTCACGCTTTGCGCACGCGCTTCCTTTCTTTTTCGCGGTCATGCTTGTTTCGCTCGCTTCCGTTCGACGCCAATGAGATAACAGGGACTGGCGCAAGGTGCCGCGAAATGTTATCTGCACCATGCGCGAGCTCCGTCACCCATCACGGTGGCTGAGGCAGACGCTCGGCATGATGACTGACAAAGTGGCACCCTGCGGCGGTCCTGGTTATCTCGTGCACGTCGGGCGGAAGCGAGTAAAAAAGACGTGACTGCGAGCACGATAGGAAGCACATTCTCGAAGCGTGAATGCTGGAGGGCGGCCGCACGCCGTGCAGAAGGCGCAGCCAGTCACTTCAGCTGACGCTCCCGCGCCCCGCAAACTTTTGCTCCCGACTGTACATAGAAAATGTTTAGTCGTGTACATAGCGCAATCCAGCGCAAATGCGACATCCGCCTTTTTCAGATGATGGCTATTGGGATTACTTTTAGGGCTAAACTTTAGCGTCTAACATGTTGCCGCACAATACCCTTTTTACGTTTATTACGATACATAGCAATAACAGCAGCTCAGCACTAAATGTTTAATTGAGAGTCATTTAGCTACGACCCAAAGGCGAAGAAAATACATGCGATTGGTTATTTGTGCTAACTAAGTTCTGAACCTGTATTTTAACAGGACCAAACATTAGACGTGGCGAAAAATTAGCTTTGGTGCATAAAACGTATATTGAGTATTTAAAGAAATGATATTTGGGTGTCGCTCAAATTATTGCATCATAAACAGAGAACAAAAAAGTGAAAGCCGTTTACAACTCCCTGTAACGCCGAATTAGAGCGCAGCTCTTGAGGAGGAGGAGGGAAGGGTACTAGGGGGTCAAGTGACCTCGGGGGGGGGGTCGCGTGGCCTTGGGGGTGACGTGACGATGACGACGCCGATGACGTGATCAGTGACGTCACTGATGACGTCATCAGTGACGATGACGATGACGATGCGGATGCCGATGACGTCATCAGTGACGTCACGCATCCCATATTGCACCGCGCGGTTACGCCGACGGCAACGCTGACGCCGCTCAAGCCGGAAACGGGCGCCTAAGAGCTGCGCTTTAAAACATATAAAGAATATAGGCCAGAAAATAAGTTGTCCGGCCTCTATATTTTCTTAATTCGGCTTTTGCCTCAAAATATGCAAACTTGTAAAATTGCCTCTCTTCAAAACCCTTCAACTATTTATTGTTTTGAAAAAAGGAAAAAGCTTTGGTTGCAAAACAGTGCAACAAAACGTGATCTGAAAGTAAAAGTGTAAAATTTCATAACGAAAGATGACACTTACTCTTCTCATTGCCAAAAAATAAATAAAAACAGCTAAAAAAGAACATTTTTAGTTTTGCTTTTTCTAGGCCTTTAGAGGCAATGACCTCTGGCCTGTAGTTTTTTTTTAATATTTAAAGGAATGTTATTTGCCTTAAGGGTATAGCGATTTGATATTAAGCGTCATTTCGGATTGTTGGTGAATGTTAATCTTTTTGACTGGTCTTTAACTTGCACCGAACCTGAGCGCACTGAACGTATACTTAACGAAACTTTCTTTCTCCAATTTCGCTTTATTTTAAAAGTTATGGGCCAACTAAACTTACAAAAGCAAGAAAAAGTAATCTCCTTCATGACCTCGTTGGTCTTGGCTTGAGTGGCCATGAACTAGAGGAGGGTCGTGAGCTCAGCGAGCGCTCACGGCTGCCGAACTCCGTGTTGACGGCTCGAGAGGGCGCCACTAAAGCATGTTCTGGATAAGCTGTATGAAGCGGGCAGCCAGAGCGGCTCACATTGCATTTGCTGCGCGCTTAAAGACCTATTCGGCATGACACTTCGTTGGCCACAAACGACAGCAAACACGGGATAAAGATCAGTTCAGAACGGGAGCCACTTCACGCTGCCATACCACCAAATGGTCAAATCGCCTGCCAAACCTGCGCCGAAGGCCTTCGGAACGGTCAAATCCTCGAGCCGGTATACGACCGCAGCGCCGCCGCGTCATCCGGGACCTTTCTACGCTCGCCGCTCGTCGGCGCCTCATCCCACTACCCCTCTCTAGTATGCACCGTTTTTTCCGCCGTTTGGTGGCGGGTATGTCGACGGGTCATTTCTTGTTTCCGTACTTTGTAAACTGCATTTGTTTCTTTTTTGATGTAAAATACTGAACAACAACTACTTTTATACATAATTGAAGCGGTTCACGCCACTTATATTTTGTATTTCGACAAAAAAAAGCTTATGGCGGCTCTGACCAGTAGAAAGCGCCAGGACCAAAGACCTCACATATTCCGCGCTTTCGGCACCGCGGGTCGCCCCCGTAGGTGGAGACGTTTCCGCGTCGTCCTGTTAAAATTTGACGCAGTAATATTTAGTTACTCTCTCCGTGCCCGCTGGCTTGCCCGAACCCCAAGAGACGTGGAAACCGCAAAAATGTTAGACGGTTAAACATGATTGCGGGGCCCTTTAAGCAAATTACATAATAGGAGTCAAGGAGTGTTCGAGAAGGACGAATATCCCATTGTCTCGAAAGTGATTATTTATGAAAAAAGAGTCATAGTACAGGCTAGCTGGTGGAAGTCAACCATCAACCAGTTTGAGACCTGTCGTTTTTCTGCCTTTGCTTTTCTAAAACCCCCAGTCTCAGGGTAAACGACGAAATGGTTGATTATTTGTCGTAGCTCTGGCATATTTGATAAAAAAGTAATTATCCGTTTCACCTTTTCTTTTAAGTGTTGCACTTGGAGTTGATACCTTCACCGAAGAAATAACGCACAGCGAAACAAAAATGCTAATTAATTCAGCCGCGCAAATAGACGGTTTGTCAATTATAAATTCTAAACTTTGAGACACTTTTTTGAGTGTAACAACGTCGATGAACGACAAAATATATGATCTAAGCACCACGAGCTTTTGCCTCAGAAACTCGCAAATGTAGCGAGCATTTGTCCGGCTTTGATTTCTTAGACATTCTACAACCCGTGACGGAGGTTTACATGGCGGGACAAACACAGACGTCTCAAACTCAGCAACTACATTTTTAATCACCAGAGCTTCCTTTTTTACAACCATCCCACCCTCGCATCCCTCTCCAACAACATGGGTTCCAGAAGAAACACAGAGAGGCCCTCGGTTGATTGTCGCAAAGCCGTTGTGTATAATATCCCGATGTCGCATGGGTTTTCTTAAGTCGGAGAGACCAAGCGGTGTGTCAGTGATGAAATGAACATAAGAGAGCTGTAAAAATAACTCTAGT
>JAZHYW010043345.1:0-12972 GCA_037355805.1 Ixodes ricinus
ACTGGTCCGTGGAAGTGTTCGAAGTGTACATATGTATACGAAGCAAACATACTCCAAACTTATCTGCTTGAAGTTTATCCGCAAATATTTCTGTCATCATCTCGGCGCCGAACACCGTGTCTTTTGTAGGCAGTCTGACTTGAGCGCAAGTTCGTCTGCTCCTTCCGCGGGAGTTGCACTGACGTCAGAATGCCCAGCTCCTATTGGCTCTGATGTAGAGATAGTGGGTCGACCTCAAAGCTAGCTTACCTCGAGGTCTACCCACTGTTCCGCCAATCGACAGCCAATCAGAGCTCGGCGTCTTTCTGACGTCCCCACAACCACTGCAAAAGAAGCAGACGAACTTGCGCTCGGCACAGCCGCAGTCCCACCACTGCTCATAGGAGTACACCCATACAAAAGACAGGTCTGACGAGTCACCGCAATGTCCGTGGATCGAATGCCGCGCGCCCAAGTTTTTCTCTGGGATTTTTTGTAGGGGTGGGCGTCGATTAAAAATTTTAACCCGATTAATCGCCACCCTTTAATCGATCAATTAATCGATTAATCGGTTGCGTTAAGTTTTATAAATAATACATTAAAAAGAATGCAACAACTCGTCTTGCCTTTGAAGACTTATTTTTACTCTCTGTTACACGGCGCAAGGACATTTAGAATTGAGGATACATATAGTTCAAGAGAGAGGTGACGTTTTATTAAAATATTTGGGCGGACTTAGCCTTGCCGATTAGGCCGGCATTATCCCGCCCACATATAGTTCAACGATTCAAAGACTCACATATATTTGCTCCAGCCCGAAGACAAAGCAAGTTTGTCCACATTCTCCGCCAGGAAGACAAGAAGTCAGAGCTTGGAGCGTGCTTTCTTCTTTTTCAGAGAAAGGAACCTCGATGAGAAGGCGTTGATTGTTGTCTGCGTTTTGCGGATGGTCCTTGCTGCAGCTACACGGGTGCTTCGCTCGTAGGCGATACTGAAGCGAACTTACGCTTCACTGTACGAAAACGGCTTTTGCAGATGATGCAGTGGACTTCCTTCGAGGTTAAAAACTTCACCGCGTGAGTTACCTTTAAACCAAACTTTCCAGCGAGATTGCCTTTCATACTCGTGAACTCGTCCATTTAACGGGCCGAATACTGGAACAAGTAACCATGGCGTTGTTAGCTTCCCAGCTTGTTTTCTGCTTGTTTGTCTTGCCTGGGCAGGATGTGTAATAGATCCTCAACACGTGAAGTTTCGCGGTCTCGCGGGGATCAATAGACCATTTGCTGTCTTACCCAAGCATCAAGGAGAATGCAGGGATTGGTGTTCCACGCGCCACACGCGCACGCCTTTCCTGTATAAATGATTCGAAGTAAATAACCAAAGAAAGCATTGACGAACGCGCGTGCAAGATGCCATTTGTTTTAGGTTTTGCTTTGGAAAAAGTTACTACTGCTGAGGCCAGCACGTGCGGCGCGTGGAACACCAATCCCTGCATTCTCCTTGATGCCTGGGATAAGACAGCAATAGGTATGTGCGGGCCGCTTGTTCGTCTGGCCTCGGCAGAACTGTAATGTATATCCTCGAACACGTGACGCTTCGCGAGCGCAGAATAAACCTATTGCAGTATTACCCAAGCATCAAGGAGAATGCAGGGATTGGTGTTCCACGCGCCGCACGTGCCGACCTCAGCAGTAGTAACTTTCTAAAGAAAATACCTAAACCAAATGGCATCTTGCACGCGCGTTCGTCAACGCTTTATTTTGGTTATTTACTTCGAATCTTTTATACGGGGAAGGCGTGCGCGTGCGGCGCGTGCCACACCAATCCCTGCATTCTCCTTGATGCTTGGGTAATACAGCAAATGGTCTATTGAACCTGCTAATAGCACCTGGCTGGGAACAAACTTCTTTTGAGTACCAATAGGCCGATCTCACCAAGCGTTCGACGCACGCGCGAGGCAGCCATAACTTTAGTTCACAGGAGGCAATCGGCAGCATGCACGAGACTGTTTGTGCCCAGGCACGCGCAGAGCTCCAGCGAGGCTGTCGCACGCGCTAATAGACTAAAGTTCCCTCGATGCATTGCGGCAGCGGTGGCGTAGTAAAACTGGCTGGTGAGATCGGTCTATTAAAAAACCGATTAACCGCTTAAAAAATTTGATCGCGATTAAAGCCTTAATCGATTAATCGGAAGGTCAATCGATCAATTGCCCAGCCCTAATTTTTTGTGGACTTCAGAGTTCGTCGTCCAGATCTGACATCTGACCAAAATCTAGAGATGGTTGTGAAATAACTTCACCACTGCATGCAGACAGGGAAGTGAAAATAAAACAAAAATGAAGAGCCGTACTCGATCTTCGGACGGCTTGTCGTCTCTTGAAGTGGTTCGGTCAAGATACAGACTTCCGGCACACAAATATCGGCGAGCAGAAGGAAAGATTGAGTCGCATCTTGTCAATCAAAGTTACGCGACGTCGCCGCAGTAACATAGCATATCACTTCAGACACGGTTGTCACTCTTGTCACTTTTACAGCGTCGTCCTAACTGGAGCGGAGACATGGAACCGGTCTGAGCACGAATCTTTGAATGGGCTGCGAACAAACTTTTTCTTTTATTCCCATGTTGTTATAGCTTAACTCTGCCTACACCCTGTCATGCAAAGAACGTCTATGTCACTGGACGCATCTCTGAGTGGAAATTCTGAAATGGTTTCCTAGGGAAGGAGTCGGGTACAACCAACAACGCGGATTGTTTGTTGGGACAACAGATGGCTTCCTGAGCCTAAGTATATACTCGCAAGTTCGTTGTCTGGCTCTGAAAAACACTCTAAAAATTAGAATTATATTTGGGTTTTAAAAGCAATTTAAGAAAGAATTAGACATAGAAGGCCAAAACAGTAGACAGATGTGCTCTCCGTGTTCAGTCATTCAAAATGTAATTATTTTTTAAAAGTTTTTACAGTATACCAACGCGATCAGTTTGTCACAGCTCATCAATAGCAAAATAAGAACTGAGCAGCGATCAATCATATTGCTATAAGTGCTGTATCATAGCGCTACGAGTGATACACGGAGCGCCTATTTCGCAATTATCAGCAACGTCATATGACGTAGCTTACGATACACGCGTGGCGATTTCCTTGACTCATCAAGAATACCTCTTATGAAGCAGATCTTTTCAAAAGTATCCACTGTCTTTACTTTATGGAGGCTCCATAAAAGTCAACCTAAGATATTGACTTTTTCATGACGCCTACAATCTTCAACAGTTCCGCATGTTTCGCATGCATGTTCATTGTTCAATAATCAGTACTTGATTGTTCGGTAAGCGTAACTCGATATTAAGGTTACTCGATGTGCTGTCATATCAAAGCTTCACCTCGCGGTTTGCGAGTAAGCGCACCAAGCACGTATCTTTAGCTGTAAATCATAATGAACCGTTCTGTTTTGTACAAAACATGCAAAAAGAAAAGTGTCTCAAAAGTGCCTACTCCAAATTTATATAGAGCATTCGAAGTGGCTGACATGGGTTAAATGTGTAATATTGCTTTCGATTCCGCGTCGCGTGCTTTCGCAGGCCGAGAACTGAGTAAATAATTAAGTCGGTCGATTAGTTTTGCTTAATTAATTATTAAATTATTAAGTGCCTCCTCCTCCCTCCTTCCCTTTAACGAAGAAGAATACAGGCTGCAAATTCACGTTTTATTGAACCGTTCGTCGTGGGAATTCGACAGGGAATTTTCCGGAATATTTCAATGAGACTATACAGATTTCCAGCGCTTATAACTCAGACAAACAAAATGCAAAGTCACTGGGACTTTTACGCATGCGCGGCATCTGATATGCCGCAAAGCTGCTGCGTACGCCCATAGCCCGTTCCAGTGCTAAATAAACAAAGATGGCAGCGCGGAGGAAGCGATTATTAAAGGGTATTTTATAGGATGGGTTCTCAAAGGTTCCAAGGGAACCTTGTGGTTCGCCAGAGAACATTCAGGGTTCGCCAGAGCACATCGCAATGTCTGAGAGTCCCAGGTCTATAGTAGCGTCACCGAGACTGACCTAGCGTAATAGTAGTAGCGAAGTGTCGTGGAACAAATTTTTCACCTCAAAGCGGCCAAGACGAACGAAGATTCCAAACCCGATCGAGTCCGTTAACCCACAGCAACCGCCTGTGTCAGAGCGGCCCCTCTAACCAGACGTGTCCCTCCGCAGAAGACGTGGCCCAGATTCCGCGCTACTCACCCGTCGAAGCGGCGACGACGACGACGACGAGAAGGCAGATCGGGTGTGCGAGCAACGCCGTCATGGTCGCGCGTGTGGTGTCTCTCTCTGTCCCTCCTGGGCAACCTTGCTCCTTCTCCGCTGGCGGCGACTAGGCTAACCGGGCTGAGCCCCCTCCACCCCTATATAGCACTGGCGACGCCATTTTAGCTCACTCAAACAGGTCGCCCCCCTCTCCTCTGCTGCCCACTCTTACGACTCTGCGCGCGTGCATATAGTGACCGCCGCTTTGTGTGACCCCGCTGATGGCCACGTCTCAGCTGGCACGCATGTGGTATACATACGGAGTCCACGTGATGTCCGATCATCCTTTTGTCTCAATAGTTGGGGTTCCGGTTAGGCTCTTATACTTCGTGACATTGCGACCGGAGTACAGGAGTATAAGGGTATCTGTTTTGTTTACTCCCTTGAGCCCGAGTAAATGCGTCGGGCTTGGGAGTTTACTGGGTGTTTCAGCCTTTAAAAACACCCATCTGGGTAAAGATTTTCTGTACATTTTTATTGTCCCCGACAGCTGAAGAAACGCAGGGTGGGGCGAGTGCCAAACATCTCATTATCATCTCATCGTAACTCTGCAGCCAATGAGATTGCCGCATCAGCAGATGAGAACTTCAAAGGACCAATCACGAAGCAAGAAGCTTGAACGTGATAAGCCAAACACTGCGTTTCCCAAGCTGTTAATGACTCAAATATTATCAGAAAGCACGACATCGATTAGGTGTCCGGTATAAAATAGGAACGCAGAAGGATATACATATATGTATATAAAATATATGTAATTCGGCTTAATTACAAATAAATGATATCAGTTACTCATCAACTATTCAGAAGTTTTTTTTTTTTTGTTTCGCAAGGTTTGAAGATAAAAACTGAACTGATTCGATTTGTTTTCATTATACATAAACTTGTTTTCGCGTATAATACACGCTTGATTGGAGCCACTTGTTCGATCCTTTGGGCTGCTCTCATTTTTGGACTAGTTGCCGACGGAAATCAACTCCAAATCAGCAGAGTGCTGATGCTGATAAGCGACACCTCTTCTGCCAAGCTAAAGAAACATGCATCGACACGTCGAATGACAGTTAGAGAAGCCCTTCTGCTGAACAGTGCAAGCAGTGGCGTTGTCAAGCTTTTATTTTTTTTTTTTTTTTTGGGGGGGGAGGAGGAGTGATAGAGCTCTGGTCAAAATTACTTGTGTAGCTCTGAACCAAAACAAGTGACACTTCCCTGTGATTGATTACAATTCCATGGTTGTTCATAATGTGTGAAAGTGAGGACAGGGTGACATAGACCGTGATCTGATCATGGTCGCGTTGGACAGAATGTTGCGTTGTGGTCGCACTCAGTCTAATCAGCAGTTGAGTCCGGTTGTATTATTATACTTCTTTTGGTTTGGAGTCAGTTATAATAAAGAGGGCATTCAGGTATGTGTGGTTATAATATTGAAAATGATGAGTTTATTTTTCGATCAAGCAAACATTCTCTAAATTAGTACAGAAGACCACGTAAAGTCGTAAAAAACAACATACAGCATAGAGATGCATGCAAACGCTCCATTATAGAAAACCAAGAAAGTACATATGTTGATTCTAGCACATGCGGTTTCTCAATTATGAACACATTCGAACACGACCCGGCTTCGGAAGTAGATCAGACCTATACCGGTCTAGATGATGAGTTTATTTTTCGATCAAGCAAACATTCTCTAAATTAGTACAGAGAGACCACGCTAAAGTCGTAAAAAGCAACATACAGCATAGAGATGCATGCAAAACGCTCCATTATAGAAAACCAAGAAAGTACATGCATATGTTGATTCTAGCACATGCGGTTTCCCAATTATGAACACATTCGAACACAAACCCGGCTTCGGAAGTAGACCATACCGGTCTGACAAGCGTGTGGAACAACAGGTGTTCACCACCACGGTATTAATCGGAAGACATCGGTCGGCAACCAGCGTAAGTTTCACATTAACCAATGTGACTCTAAATGAAATGTGACTGAATCCGGAGTGACAGTAGAGGTAGCTGGCCGCCGTCTTCGAAGGCGAGAGGCGCAAGAAGGTGACGCTCGTGCCCCATCAAGGATTCCTGGACGCCATATGCGTTTCAGGGGAGGTGGTTCGATGATGACCGTCGGCAGCGTAGCGCGGGGGTGGGGTCTGCCGAGGGAAAAGCCATTTGAGCACGCTTTAATTGCTGGTCTGGGTGAAAAGTGATTCTGCAAGCTCCTGGAACGGTTTCCTCCAGAGCAGCTGCAGATTGAGCCGCGCTGTGTGTGCTCCGACGAGCGCGGACACCTTTAGGAGTTTGCAAGTAGCCAGCTTCACGATCTGGCCACCATATAGATAGAAAATGTTTTTCTTAAACGCCAGTTTGGCAACTGTGGGCACGCCTTAGCGCCTTGGCACAGGCTTGGGCCAGACTGGCGCGAGCAAGAAGCCAACTTGGCTCAAGCCTGGCACCAGCATGCGCCAAACTGGCCCAAGTATGTGCCAGGGAGGTTTGCTGCTAGGGAGACGATCTATGCAGGCCAGCAGTAGATGGTGCACCTCCCAGACGCCGTATTGGCAAACGTCTACAGACGTTTGCCAGCAACCAAGCGTCAAATGCTATAGTCTGATGACCACAGTGGAAAAATGTTTTGTTTTAGGTGCCAGCCTGGAAACCATGGGCATGCCAGAGCAAAGCTTTACTATCAGACGATCTACACGCGCTGGAAGAAGCAAGATGGCGGCTCCACGAAGCCGAGCTTGCAAACGTCTGTACGCGGACGCTGAAAAGAATTCGCATTTTGGAACGCGAAATTGAGCGTTTCAGTTCCCATATGTTCATTCGGGCCACGACAGGCTGTCCTGGAACCTGAAAGTCGTTTGACGACGTGGTACGCATAATACAAGTCCAGTTGAGTTCCGTGGTCTTTGGAGTAGGGACTTTGAAACTCGCATACCTAAGTGACATCAATATATATGATGTAGGCGTGTTGCTAAAAATGTTTCGAATGTTGTAGTTAGGCACGGAAATTTAAATTTCACGAAATTGTTTAGTGTCTGCTTCTGACAGAAGAGTGATGGTTGCAGTAAAGTTGATACATCGCGCTGCTGTTCTTGAACTCCACGTTTTATGGGTGTCTGTTTGCTATAATTGTTGTTAGAAGGCTGAACCTACAACGTTTGCTTGGCAGCGTAATTTAAACGTTGTCTCGCAGTAGCGCGCCACCGTTTTCATGGAAATACGGTGTCACTCGCGTGGCAATAAGAACGCTGTGTAGTGTGCTGTCACTTATTGCCGGAAGACTGTTGCCAATTCAATGCTTCCGAGGATATGGTTGGAGATATGCGCCGCAGAAATCCCAGGAAAGGTTGTCCGTATTCTTTTGAAACCGAAGAATTAAACACGGTCCGAGGGTTTACGCGTACGTGGCCACCGCCAGAAAACGTTAACAAATACGAAGCTGCGCAAAACTGTCATCGCCTGAAGATTAAAAAAAAAAAACATAGTTCGTTGTGAATCTAATTACGCGAAATTTGTTCCAATGTGTCTGTGCGTTTATTTTGAAAGAAATACAAGGATGCCAAACTCTGTTTTTGTGTCGACTTGCTACCTTGTGTTGTGCTAGTTTGTGTTAGGCGCTAAGGGAAACTCAGAGAGCACTTTGAAGTGGTTATTTTTTTAGAGAATGAGAGCTACAATAAAAAATTGTATTAAAGAACTCGACATTAGAACTACTTTCTCTACATGTGTAAATATTTCCTGGACTTTGATTGAAAAGATTACAACATAACATCTTTATTCCATTGAATATTGCGGGAAGATTGGAATATCGCGTAATGGAAATAGGAGAAACTACATAAAGCACACAAGCCGAATTGTCTTAATAGAAAACAATAATTCGGCACGAATATTTTAAACAAGCCTGCAATATTTGGAGTTAGATAATGGTGATTAGTTGGTATTTAACCTATCACCAGTTCCTACAAAGTTCCTCGCCTGCTTCAGGCGAGGATATTTGTAGTAATTCAGAATTAATTGGACAATAACAATAACGACGACACAAAAACACTTGACAAGACAAATGAACAAAAAGGGCAGTTGAATAGGAAAACGAATTGTAATATTTTTAAAGGAAGTGACTATAGATTGTCAATTTTTCACCAATTCTGATTGAGGAGCAAAATTGGCTAGGTAGATTCGCCATGATAACAGATAGGTTAAGTTAAACTATTGTGGCGTACGCCAAAAAGCACTATACGGCATGAATATCACACCTTAAAACTCTATCAATTAACTCCCATCACCAAGCATTATGTAACTTAGATTTAATGTCTGGCAAAATCTTACGGAGTAGTAGTCGGAATTTCATGGCATCCACTCTCTTGAAGACGTTTCCTTCGAAAAGTTTATCCGGAAATAACATTTGAGCCAATTCCGAACTTCCCAGCTCGATTTTTTTTTTTTTACTTTATTAATCTTTTTTGGTAGTCATCCTGTGATTCAACAGTTTTCTTTGAAATATTGATGTTTTTAATTGCTACGATTCGACGATTCACAATTTTTACAAATTACAAATTATATTGCCAATGAAACGCAGAGCCGTCGCTGTTGTTGCTCTTGGCTTTGTGCAACTTTAGAAATGCCAATATCAGCGTTCTACAGACGTGGCACGGCTCGAAACTATACACTCGGAATTATGGTCGCGAAACATATATTCCCGCACCCCCGGTCCACCGGACCCGAACAAAAGAAGCCGAACACGTCATCGCCCGTGCACGCATACATCCCCGGCCCCCGACTTTGACATTCGAGATAGGGAGAGGGAGCCAGACGACCGCGGCCTCCCCAGGGCTCGGGGCCCCCATCGCCCGCCCCGCACCTTCCCCGGCCCCCCGGCCGGGCGCTGCGTGTCGGAACCGGCCTCGTTGCCCGGCCGGGCACCGGTTCCCACGACGAAGAGGGCACCGTCTGCCCCAAACAGCCACCCCCTCCTTCTTCCAGCCCTCCCCATCCCACGCGCAGCCAGCCGATGCGCAACACACACAAACGCATTCCCTTTTGAAAAAAAAAAGCAGCGACCCGGGTCTCTCGTTTTCCCGTGGCCGGGGCTGTACTCCGTTTCAACAACACGATGGACCACGTCTGGAACTCTACGAGCCGGCGAAAACCAATCGTTTGCGGAGTGCAAGTTCGTCTGCTTCCCGCACGCAGGTTGCAATGATGTCAGAACAGCTAAGCTCTTATTGGCTGATTGAAAAAAAAAATAGTGGGTAGAGCTTAAGGCATTTAGCATTGAGGTCTACAAGCTATACTTGAATCAAAGCCAATCAGAGCCCGCGGCCGTCGTTCTGACGTCACAGCCATTCCTGAGCAAGAAGCAGACGAACTTGCGCCTCGAGATGTTTCGAGACAAGTCTGCAAATGCTGTCTGAGGCGTTATGGCAGTCCTGCACGTTGGTTCCCATATGTGACGTCACTGACAGAGCGCTATGACGTCACGAGTTGTGATCCTGACTACTTATCAGACCGTCAGTCGCTCAGAACGACAAGTTCGACGGCGTGTGTGAAAAGCACGAGTGGAAGCTCGGAGGAACCGTATTCTGCACCGAGAACGTTGGCCGGTCTGACTTACCTCTTATTTCCGTCGATGAATGGGGAATTATAATTAGGGTGACCATATTCCTCAGGTGGAAAACAGAACACTCTGGTTTAAGGGGGAGGGGAAGGGGGGGGGGATGATTCAAACGTGGAGGTGTGTTACCATGAGCAGATTGTTCCCGAGTCGGACAAGGGACTTTCTTCGTCTCCTTTACACAATTTTTATTGTTCTAAAACAGGACTCTCCTGCCGAAAACGGGACGTCTGGTCACCCTAATTATAATCCTGTTTTAATAGGTCACAATCAGTGCTTGGCCAATCGTGGGAAGCCGACACAAGCAACGCATTGGCCGTTTGTCGAGGTATGCCGCGTAGCTGTCCGCAGCAGTCCATCGTGAGAGCGTGTAGCAAAGTGAAAGAGCACCCCCCCCCCCCAATTCGACGGCTCCCGGTCTTCTACTAAGCCGCGGCTCGTTTTCGTGATGGTGTGAGTCACCCGCGCTTGGGGCTCGGGACGGACCGCCCCGAGGTCCCCCTGACGGTGTGGTCAGTCAGCGGGCGGCGCGGGGATCGGGGTCGGGGTGGAATTCGCGGAGTGCGACATTCGACGAGGTGCTCGGCTCCGAAGAAATCTCTTCTTTTGCACGCGCAACTCTTGTTATACATACTCACTGGCAGTTTGAAGAAACTCGGGGCTTGTCCTGAGCATCTGATTATCGCCCGCGACCAATCAGATTGCCGCATTGGCCAGTAAGAAAACCGGAGGACCAATCACGAAGCAAGACGAGTGAACATGATATCAGTCACGCCCGGCGTTTCTTGGGCTGTCGGTTGCTCTATAGACCATCCCAAATTTCCAATAATTGACTTCTGCGCGCTTCCGTCTTTGTCTACTGGGGTTTCGAAGGTGTTCTGAGCATGCGCACTAAGGCTCTCTTCTGCGGAATATTGCCACCCGCGCGTGGCGCGCAGTTGGCAACGGACACGGCTGCCACGCTGAGGAGCGCGGGGTTCGAACTAGTGATGCAAAATTATCGATAAATTGACTATCGATACTATCGATAGTTTTTCCATAGTCGACTATCGATAGTACTATCGATAGTTTTTCGATAGTAGACTGTTGTCCTCCTCTCTTCTCCAGCGTTCCGTCTGCTTCCTCCTCCCTGGCCCGTCTTACCCTCGCCCTACCAACGGACCATAAAGAGAACACAGTTGCCGCACCGTCGCTCGCCTCCCTTCCTCCTCTCTTCGCCCAAACTCCCGTCTTCGTCATCACTGAAAGCTGAACCAAAGCTGGGATGGTAAGTACCTGGGCTAGTTGGTGTCCCATTTGAATAAATAAAGCGAGTAGTAAAGGAAGAGGGAGCGACGCAAACGACTAGTGTCGCAAAACTATCGATAGTAAACCGTCGACAGTACTATCCCGATAGGTTTCCGATAGTCGACTATCGATAGTTTTCCGATAGTCGATTAACTAGATAGATTTTCCGATAGCCGACTTCATCGATAGGCTCGACATACTCGATAGTCTTTTCGACAGTCGACTATCGATAGGTACTATCTGGATAGTTTTTCGTATAGTCGACTATCGATAGTACTATCGGTAGTTTTTCGATAGTCGACTGATCGTTAGTTTTTCGATAGTCGACTATCGATAGTTTTTTAATATGATAGTCAGATTTCTGGCGACTATCGATACTATCGATAGTGCTATCGATAGTTTTGCACCACTAGTTCGAACCCCGCTATGGCCCGGTCCTTTTTCTCTCGTCGATCTTTCCTCTTCTGGAGATGCCATGCTCTCAGCTTCCATCGTCTGTTGTTCTGGCTCAAATCGTACCGCGTGAGAACAGTCGTCTTTCCGTCGCCGACGCAAAATGCTGGCACCTTTGCAAGCACCGAATTCACCTCATTAAGCGTTTATTTTAAATCTCTACATACGTCTAACATTTTACATCTGTGACAATATCCGATTGCGTCGATAGAGTGGTGACTGAACCTTTTGTGTTGTTATTTTTTAGCTAAGTCAAAGGCGTCGCAAAAGTGCAAAGCAGGCGGAGATGTTTTAATTTTTTGTTTTCCCCAAAGCTCGTAGACCCGGGGCAGTTTGCCTGACGAGTGGAGGTTCCTAAATGCCAGTTTCAGACACTTTTTGTTTTGTTTTTTACCGTTAATTGAGTATGAATTAGTCGGCTACAGTTTAGATCGAATGACGAACATCCCCATTTATTTATAACACATTGAAGAAGGCCCGATATGTTAGACCTTTAGTCTGCAGGATCAGGTGCAGTTTCAGGCGGAGACTTACCTGCAAGCCACGCCGCAGCGCAACCGCTCGATCAAGACCACCACTGCCAGTAAACATATTTCTCGCATACGTCGCGATATTTTATTTATTCGTAGAGTAAGCTCACTTAACAGAAAGGTATGTTACTTTTAGTGCTCTGGTTTGTCCTTAGCAAAAAGATCCCCCCCCCCAAACGCATGCCGAATTCATTTCCAGGAAATCAAATTTATAATTAGAACGCGTTTCTTGTTATTTTAAAGATTATGCGCCCTGTTGCTCAAGCAAGTCCAAAAGGTGCTGTCGACTGTTACATACAGTGCAATCCACTTTTTAAACGATAATGAGAGAAAACCGGAAATTTCAATTGTTATTACCGACTATCGTTGTATCTGGACTAGAAACTAATAATTTCCAGTCTAAAAACTCTAGAAACTGATCGTCATAAGCGATGCATCGTTATATGTGAAGTTGTCGTTATTAGTGGTTTTTCACTGCTGTTGAATTGGGACTGGGAATACTTAATCACTATATCATCAGCAGCATCATAGCACCATACAATCAACGTTCTTCGTTGTCCAGTCTCATACTTTGTCGTCGTCTCAAGCTCTACCATGTTTCTGGGTTTCCGAGTACCAACTCGCCCAACTATCGGCACTGATAATCTAAACTTGCCTTATATTATCAAATGTAATTTTTCTCAATTAATAAGTTGCCTGTGCATATTTTTGATATCGTTGGTACCAAATGGGAAAAGGACGCAATTCTCTCATCTGTATCGTTTTTCATTGTAGTATTATTTAATAGATGAAGCATTGAAAAGCAATACGCT
>JAZHYW010043346.1:0-13405 GCA_037355805.1 Ixodes ricinus
CATAGAGTTATTACAATAAACGCTAGAGGCTCAGCTGGCGCTAGTGTGCTGTTGCATTTTGAAGCAGACAGCAAGCAGTCTAAATTTGACTTCCGGTAATGTATTCCTATGGGAAAAAGCGAGTGCATTTTCTCTCTGCACTCGATTATAAGAGCAAATATCACGAATAATTTGTACGTACTAGGCACATTGGAACATTTCTCAGTCACGCAGACGAAATAAATGGTCAGTTACGGCGTTTTTCTTTCAAATTCATCGCATTAAAAACGCTGCTAAAACGGCTTCGTACTTGTATTTTTGTGCACTGTCGGACACTGTTAGCGCGAACACGGCGTCGACGCTTTCCAACATGGGGGATATACGTGCCAAACGAACGAAGGACATGTGGAAAACCGAGAGAAACGGCAAGAACTACGCAGTAACACTGGATAAGTGACTCCTTGTGCTTGCAGACGATCAAAATAAATTGAAAGTCACGTAATATAGTCAGATTTGCAATAAATAAGTACTGCGAAGATGCTTGTTCTGGGTTCAAATGGTTCAAATCATCACCCGCACGCTCCAAATCTTTGCAAATAAGGGGAGCCAAAGAGCAGGTGCCCGATAAAAACTGCCCGACATGGGAAATAATAAAAAGACATACCTTTCGTAGCTCACGTGCTTTATTTTTTGCGTTCGAATGTTTCTTTAACCGATCGTAAAGATGCACGACGGAGTCATTTTCATCCAATGACAGGACGGGCATATTAGCAATATATAAGCACCACCGAAATGCTAGCGAACCTGAACACACACTACATTCCTTTCGATCGTTAGTTTGCTTAGAACCGTCGCTCGTTTTCACATACCTTCCTTGAAACAGGGGTTTGGGCCTGAAATAGAGCGAAGTTTAACATCGCTCAGTGGTAAAGAAAAATGCTGTAACTAAAGCAATTACACTTTCACAATACCAATAAAGGTGCATACTATCCGTTACAACCGATATGACAAAAGTTATTCTTGTTATTTTCCGGCGAAGAGACAAAATTCACGCGCGTTTTCCCCATAGGAATACACAGGGAGGCTGGAAAAGTATACTGCATGCTGTATGCTTCAATTTGCAGCCGGAAGTCCCGTAGACATTAGCGCCATCTGAGCCTCTAGCGTTTATTGTAATAACTCTATGGAAAAGTACCACCACTCATATTAATATTCATATTTATTGTAGCCCAGAAGAGTCGCGATGCCGCAGAGAGGCAAGCCGCTCTTACAATGAAGGCCTGCCACACCGCGTCTAATAATGATGCAATGGTATTTTACAGTGCTGACTATGGTTATATTGAGCTTGTGGGCGAGGGTGGCGGGGTGATGATGATGATTGTCGCGGTGGCGATCAAAAGATGAACCGAGCCGTTTGTCAGACAAAAATTAAATCGCCTTCATTCACCTATGTTTCTTTGCAAACAAGTTCCCTGCCGCCAGGTATCGGCGGACCCCTGTGCGCTTCCGATTTTCCTCTTCATTTCTTTTTGTCTCAAATCCTTTTTATAATTGTACTACAATCTACAATGCGCGCACGTTCTCGCAAACGTATCACATGTACTTTTCCTGAGCAAAGTAGTTTTTAGCCGATCACTATGCGTTGCTGACGAACTAATAAATACACTACCGGAAGTCTACTAGGGCACCACATACTGTGGCGCCCTCGTGGTATCAACGCCCGCCGAATGCGGTGAATAGCTAGAGCCATGCGCCGCTCTGAGCACCTTTTCTAAGCTCGCAGCAGCGCACGAGCGTCAGCGTCAAACTGGCGAATTTGTTTGTAGCGGCTTTTGCCGAAGCCACAGGGCTCCCGCGCATAGAACCGAAAGGATGGTGCAACCGAAAGCAGTCCAGTCGGAGCACTTGGAGCATCGTCGTACCAAGAAACTGTCTTCACGGCAGTCTGAGTGGCCTATAAGGTGTTTGGCGTTTCTACGCTTGCTGTGGAGGGTGGGAATGATGTACTGTCATCGTTGAGATAGGCTGGTTTAAAACGATTTAAACGATCTATTGCCACTACGTCATGACACCTATTGATGTCTATGGCTATGTGTTTTCCTTTCCCGATCAATGACTTCATAAGGGCCGACGTAGGTAGGCGTTAAGCACTTTTGTAAGATGTGACCGTGCATAAACACGTGTATGGCGTTTCTTAAGTCCTGGTTGATAAAGACACTGCGGTCTTTGGACAAGCGAGGAAAAGTCGGTCGTACATCCTGGAACAACAGGCGTAGCTCTTCGACATAATTGACTTGTGGAAAGTTTCCGGGAGAAAAAATTCCCCGATTGTCGCAAGGTGGTTCTATAAACGAGCTGCGTCTTCGTACAATTTAAATCATGCTTCAGTGCAGCACGAATGCCAAGTAGGAAGATGGGAAGGTTCTCGCTGCATCGCACACGCATGGTTATGCGCGTTGAGGGCTACTTTCAGTTGTCGGTGCAATCGCTCCACCATACCGCTTGCAAAAGGTAGGCCCGCTGTGGTGTGAATGTGGTGGATGCTAAACAACGTCAGAAGGGCCGAAAAAAGGGCACATTGTAACTGCCGGCCGCGGCCAGTTGTAACGATAAGAGGGCATCGAAGCGGGAAACGCAGCAGCCGACGAAAGTCTTGCCGATGATTTCTGCTGTGATGTCGAGAACCGGGGTTTGCTTGGCCATCGCTCAAACCGATATACACAGGTGAGCAGGTACATAAAGCCTTAAGATGGTGGAAATAGAACAGGAGATGGTGGAAGTAGAAGTGGAAGTCTAGGTGCACGTCATCAAAACGTGCGTCGGGTGGTCGAAAAGGCTGAAAGAGTGTAGTTGTGTGCCACTCTACCTTCTCGCGCTGCCATTGAATTAAGCTGAGTGTCCAGTGACGGACGTCGTCGTTGATGCTGGTACAGACGACGCTTCGTCAGAAGTCGCTGCATTCCTCGCATGCCAGGGTGACTTGCGATGTGAAGGAGATCACACACGATGCGCCTGCAGGTGAGTGGCACATAGGGTCGTAAAATTACTGTTGACATGTCACAAATGATGGTCATCGGGGAAGAAGGCAAAGGCACTTTCCTGGCTGTGTTCCAAAATTTACTCGATCCGACTCCGGAGTAAAGGTTTCGTACCGTGGCGTTCCAAAACTTACTCGAGCTTACTCGATGACGTCAGAACTCGCGTTCCAGAAGCGGGTTGTTTACTCCGGAGTAATTACTCGCGCTACCCTCCTCGATCGGGGGGTAACGTCGGATCAAATCGAGTAAATACGTCACGTGATCTGTTCGTCGTCTGCTTTCTGCGCCGACAGCCGTCAAAGCTCGCTTGCTCCGTTGGTTTTGGTGGCGGACGTTCGAAATGACAAAGAATGAGGTGCAGCATGTGTGGTTATTGAGATTTGCTGTTTTCAACGCACGAATTGACTGCATTACATCCAGACCGTGCACGTTCCCCGGGAAGGTATACATGTTATTATCAGAGTGCGAGCGTAAACAGGAGCTTCTCCGCATTCTCGTCCTCGGCGTTGGAGGG
Organism: Ixodes ricinus; assembly: GCA_037355805.1. Lineage (NCBI taxonomy): Eukaryota > Metazoa > Arthropoda > Arachnida > Ixodida > Ixodidae > Ixodes > Ixodes ricinus. The sequence goes on from JAZHYW010043346.1 coordinate 3,532, forward strand.
AATGCCGTATTCTCACGTTCAAGGCTGAAAATGTTTAAACGCAGTAAATGATAAGGTAGTATTTTCGTTTCCTCCAGAGTGTTCGTAATGAGAGGATAACGCTTGTAAAGCAGTGAAGGCTTCAAAGATTTTATTGTAATCATATTCGCGTCAAAGCGAACGTAAGTTTCATAGAAAAAATCATAAGGGTGCAGGCGAGCAGTCTCAGGTTAATTCAACATGGGTAAGTTTCATATCATACTTGAGAAAGCACCCTCGCGCTGTACCACTGCACCGTGTGGAATCAATTTCTGCAAGACATGATCGGTACAAATTACAATGCATGGAATATATATGTTTAGGGCGCTCGCGCTGATTAATAAAAACACATTTTTGATGTCTAACTGTAAGGAGTAAGTAATTTTCATCTCAATATACAGCTCATAAGGAAGGTGAGTAAAAGGAGCTGGTGGATCCACCTCAAAAAACACCGCGTCGTCATTGATATTATCGTCTCTTCGAGTGCTTTCTTCATGATCAAAAGAATCGTCTGCTATTTTCTCCCATCACTGCTGTGTTTTCTTTTTGCCGTAGTCCAAGACGAAGCCAATCCGCGTAGTATCCAGGTGATTATCCCGGCCGTTCCAAAATCGAGTCGCGGATCGTTTACTCGCGATGTCACGTGGTATTACCCGCTGACGTAGGAGGCAGGTTACTCGGGTAAGATTTGGAACATAGCCCTTGAGAACTAGTGAAGATGGTTAAGTAAAATTTCTCAAGATCAAAATATCTGCGTTTTTCTGCTGCCACTTCCTCGAAATCAACCGGGGTGGCAAGTGATGTGAGGGCATTTTACATAGAGAAAGCATCAGCAGCGGTGTTAGCTGTGCCTTGAATCAAACGTAGGTCGTTCGTGTGCTCCGAGATATAGGTGAGGTTATAGATCTCCCTAGCGGTGTATGTACCGTGATTTCCCCGGAAAGCAAAGGTTAACTGCTTATGATCCGTTGATATGTACAATGTCGTGCCTTCGATGTAATGACGGAAGTGTCTCACGGCCAGGTACGCAGCCAACAGTTTGCCTCCGAACGTACTGCACCTGGTCTCGGAAGGTTTCAGCTTCTGTGAGAAGTTTTTAGTGTGAGAGGTCCTACCTCTCACACTAATTGACACATGTCTTCACCTTGATGCCTCGCATTTCATTTCTCTACTGTAAATAACTTCATTTTCGTGGGCTCGGTACGTCGCAAATTTGGTGAAATGTGGCATTCAGGAATAGTTAGTGGGCATACAATTTTGCAAACTGGAGTTCTACGTATTGGTTATCATAGGGAAACGTGTTTTCAGGATCTATTCTTTTCAATATTATTTAAGTCGCGAAGTTCGCAAATATTAGGTCCCTGTAAAATTAAGTCGTTTCCAGTACTTGTTGAACAAACTTATTCTCCTAAAATGTATATCTGAGTTCAACAAGACAGCTTCTGCGCGTGATTGTGTGTCAATGTCTTAAGAAGGCTCAAGAACGAATGGTCTTCTTCTTGTCTGCTAGTAAAACTACAATCAGAAACATGTTGGGAAACAAATGCAAGAACTTAAATGTACAGTTCTTCTCCAACTGTCACAAACAGAATTATCTCAATGTTATCACTGCCACACACCAATCTTGCCTCGACTAGTCAGAAGCCCAAACCTAAGGGATTCAGCTCCCTCTAACTGCCACTGAAGACACAAAAGATGCACAGTACAAAATCGTTCACAAGTTTGCCAATCACAGAAATGTTCAGAAAAAAAATGCGTGTCCAAACTTACATTACATCGCTTTCACGACGTAGCTTATTTTCCACTGTTCACTGGTCACACTCATATTAGGAGGATAATGATCTGACATACAGTGCAAACGCATACAAGGCCGTTTTTCACTCGCAAGCGGGCATTGGGGCGGCGACGACCTCGCCAAATACCACACTTTTGTCCCGCCTTGAGATCATGACTCGATGAAAAGTTTGTTTTGACTATTTTGCTTCTTTTAAATGAAGTAATGGGTCCCTCAATGAACATGTGCTTGTACTATCAACTTGACAGATAAAAAAAGGCTGTGTCTAGAGTGCCGTCCGACGGCACTCTTGGAGAGCGTTCAAGTGCCGTCCGACGACACTCCACTCGAGCCATCAAGTGCCGTCCGAAAGAAAGTCGGACGGAGCGTGTATCACTGAGCAGCACGCCGTCCGCACAGGAATCAATTAGTTGCTACTCAATTCACTGCCGAATCAGACAGTATACACAGTTCATAAAGAAATAGGACAGCAAAAGAGATGCACAGCACCACTTACCACCATAACATTCAGTACGTAGTGGTGCTTTCGGCGCCAGTACGCCGCCTTGGTGACGGTCTGCGTGTCTCGCGGGCCCAGGATCGCGACATGAGTCCCGTCCACGCACCCAACGACGCCGGCAAGCATGCCGTCGGCTCGGGCGAAGCCCTCCTTGGTGGCGGCCTTGCTTTCCGCATGGAAGTTAATCCAACGGCTGCCGAGGCACTCGACGATGGCAGCCGCAAAAACTCTGACAGCCCGGCTCACAGTCATCTGGGAGACTGACAGGTGCTCGTCAGTCGCCACCATGCCTTGAAAGCTACCGGTTCCGAAGAACCGGAGCGCGCAGAGAACTTGTTGTTCCACGGTCATGGTAGACGCGATTGTCCGCCGCCTCGAAGTCCGGGCGCCGAACGAAGCTCGTCGCAGAGTCAACGCACAACGGCTTTCGATAGCCGGTACTGTCGCCGAAAGTCGTCGTCGGGGAGTTGAAAGGCGTCCCGGTGGTCTCGGTAGCGACGCCGACGGTGGCGGAAGATAAGCTCGGCCGCAGCGTACGGCACCGCCATGTTGACAAAGTTTAACTTCGCCTCGATCCGAAGCGAAGATTTCGGGCTCAAACCACGGCTCTCGCAAAGTTCTGAAACGTCACGTTGACGTCAGCGACAACTTCGACAAACGAGGTTTCTAATCACTTTTTTTACACAAACTTTGGAGGGATTTGGAGCGTCAACAGGTCGCCTAGGGACAATCTGCAAAGCATTAATTTTAGCTTGGCGTAGGGATGTAGGGACAAACGGGCGCTACGTCATCGGCGAAGCCGTTCAATCAGCGGGCTCCTCGCGCCCCTCACGCGCTGCACGCGCGCCTCGATGAACTTTGCTACATTCTGCCGCTCTCAAAGAAATGAGCGTTCTAATGATTGACACCTCGCTCGGCGCGACGTCAGCGTCGCGAGAGTCCAATTAGCGCGTTCCGCAAACTTCGGGCACAAAGTTGTGCTCGACGAGTTTAGCGACCCAGTTGTCTAGGCTGCCTACGCTATGAGCCCTCGCATGCAGCGAATGTGGTCAGAACGAAAAGCGAAAATCGTCCCGAGCTAATGGCGAGGCACATGAACGACAACTAGAACACAGGCGTCAAAAAATTGATATTGGAGGTGGGCATTTGTCAACCCAGGAATTTTGGAGGTAAATTGCGTATTTCAACGTGTTCAGATTCGTGTGACAGGTTGGCCATTTTATCGTGCACGTGTTTGGCGCTTTAAATATTTCCACAAAAAATGTGATGACGAATAGACTGGGGTTTCGGAATTCTAGCTTGAGAAATGGAATACCTCTAGAGGTAAAAACAAAGAAATTATTTTCTTTTGGTCAAGTGTCTGATTTTATGTCACTACGATTTTTAGTTTGACCGTAAGACTTGAAAACACACACACAAAAAAGAGCCTCAGCTTTTGTAGATATTCAGTTCGGTAAACACGAGGTAGAACTGTCACAAATGTCTTATGCTTACAACATGGCAAGCGTAATGCCAATGTGAAAAAATACTCAGACAATTAAATTATCAATATTACGTTTTAGCATTCAGTGCAGGGACAGTTGAAATGACTGCAGCCTATGAATTATTTTTTATTTCATGAACAGCTGTCACATGCAGAGTTTAAGCAATGTAGCAGTGTAACAGAAGAGGAAGCTAGTTGGGCGTAAGACGTGTCCTTTTCATCGTCAAAGACTCAGCCGGACTAGTGACACCCACCATGTCTTTGACCGAGGGGTACTCAGGCTGCTCGATTACAGGCTCGACCGCAAGATGGGAGACATATCAAGGCCCGCTTTCGCGAAGACCGCCGTCCGGCCAACACCGGCGCCAACCCCTGGAGCTCCACCACAAGGGTGCTGGACTCCCTGCGTTACCAGGAAATTCGGCCGGCTCGTCTGCAAGCTGGGCACGCAGGGAACCCTTGCCAAGCGCTCGAACTCTCCTTCTGAAGTCAGCAGCCCATGGTGGAGCAGCCTTCGGAACGGTGGTATGAATACTACCGTCCCGAAGGCCGCTACTAGGTCTGACGCTCTTCACCCTCTTCCCCATCTCATCATTATCGTCATCATCCACACAATTTATTTGTACAAGACCATTTCATCATCATTACAATCGGCGCCGAAGATTTTCCAAGGTATGGGCAATTTGCCTTCCTGCGGCGCCGCGGCTCTCCTGCGCTAAAATAAATATATCATATTATATCATATATCATATAATATCATATCAATATTAGTTTGGTGATTTGTGCGGACCAACTAGTTGGGTGCGAAAAAAAATTAAAATGCGGAGTGGGACCTTATGTCAAATATTGTGCAAGTTCGTAGATCGCGCGCGCTAATAAAGATTGGAAAAACGCTACATTTACACTCCCTAGCGCATCGAAATCTAAAGCTTCTACACGTACTGCAATGGTCGCGGAGGGCCATTATGAAGGGGTGGAAAGATATGTCATGACAATTGGTAATACAAGATCTTTGCAGTTTCTTCCTTGAATTCTTTCTCTGTAGAGGCATGCACAGACGATTGAAACCACTTCTCCTCAAAAGCCATACCTTCTTCGGTATCTGCGACCGGTAGGCGAGACAAAGCGTCGGCAACTACATTGTCGCTTCCTTTGCGATACTTCATGGTGAAATTGTAATTAAGAGTCTAGCCGTCCAGCGACTGATGCGTCGTGGACGGACACCTGTCCCTTGAGTGGACATTAATGTGACAAGAGCCTGGTGATCGGTCTGTATTTCGAAATGTCGACCCCACAGATAAACATGCCATCTCTCACAAGCCCACAGGATGGCGAGGGCTTCTTTCTCTCCTGCCTGAGTACTTCCGCTCTGCTTCGGAGAGAGAGCGGAGTGACGCTGGGGGCCGCAGCACGCAGAGTTGCAGGTGCCGTACCCTCAGGTGGCACGTGGCCCAGGCTTACAGCTGAAGCCGCATTAGTTGAGGTGGGGAATATGTCATCGTCCATAAGCCGCAAAGGCTGACGTTGGGGTGGTTTCAATGTGGTACGTGTCATTTTGGCTGCATTCCATATGGTTCCATCATCTAATCTATACGTGGCTGGTCCTACTTGTTCGTGTATGTGTTGCGGTGGAGGCATACTTGTTGCGCATTTTCCCTCTAATGTTGGGTTTGAAAACCTTTACTGATTGCCCAGGAGCAAAAGCAGGGTGCTTGACTGCTCGCCTGGCATCGGAATACTTTTTCATCTTCGTTTGATATTCCTTGATTCTATCAGGAGCTCTTCCTGAACGACATGTGAAGGAACGGCGGACTCTGGGGTCCCTCGCCCTTGGAGATGCAGTCGCGTCCGGTGGGTGCGACCATGTAGAAGGAAAGCTGGCGTTTCTCCAGTCGCGGCATGGCGCGTACTTCCGTACATCACACCGAGATATTCCGTAATTGCTTCAGAAAGCGGACTATGTTGGACGAGCCAACTGAATGAACTTAAGGACTCAAATTGAATCAGCTCTGCCTGTCCTTTAGCTTAGGGGTTGGTAGAGGGATGACTGCATGCTTGATGCCATGCGTCTTCGAAATCGCTGAACTCCTTTGAAATAGGTGGACCATTGTCTCTGTGATCTCTTGCGGCAAACCCTCGCGGGCAAAGACAGACTTCAAAAACTTTATGACTGTGGCAGTCATGACGTTCTTGGGCCTGGTGCCGCTGAGCCACTAACGAAAATCTACCAATGTGATAAGAAAAATCTTTCCTGAGCTGGGAGCTCTTTCGAAGGGACCAACAATATCCATAAGTTTTACCCATGGACGAGTGGGAAATTCAAATGGTTGGAGAGGTCAGGAATGCCTTTGCAGGCCTATCTGTGGACTGACATACTGTACAGTTTTGAACTTTGGATCCTGACATGATGGTTAGATGCAGCCACCAGTAAGTTCCTTGATGATGCTGGTGGTGCGCGAGATACGCTGATGTGTTTTCGTGTGCTACATCAATAACAGTCACGGAGAATGGACGGAACCTATCTCTATTCCCGGAACAACAATGCATCTGTGACTGAGAGCTGGTCTCTCCACAACGAAATATCCTTTGAACTCAGAGGCTTTGCTCCTCTAGGAGCCATGTGTTGAAAAGATGTGTCATGACAGGCTGGTAATACAGGATCTTTCGCAGTTTCTTCCTTGAATTCCTTTCTCTGTGAGGCATGCAGACGATTGGCTCCTTCTCCATAAAAGCCATACCTTCTTTGACATCTGTGACCCGGAAGGCGGGACAAAGCGTCAGCAGCCATTGTCGCTTCCTTTGCGATACTTCATGGGTAAATTGTAATTAAAGGAATCCCGTGATCAACGACTGATGCGTCGTGGGCGTTTTATCCTTGAGTGGACATTAATGTGACAAGAGCCTGATCGGTCTGTATTTCAATGTCGACCCAGATAAACATGCCATCTCTCGCAAGCCCACGGATGGCGAGAGGCTATACCTACTGCTGGTACTTCGCTCCAGCCGGAGAGAATGCGGGAAGCAACAACGATCTTTGGGTGCTTCCCGTGCTGCTGGCGACAGCACCTGGTCCGTAATTGGACGCGTCTGTGGAGACGACAACTGGAAGATTTGGATTGAACATTGCGAAATGGGTGCCTGTTGAAGACAGGACTTTACCGCTTTGGAAACTGGCCTCTCGTCCGGGGCCAAACAAAAGATGTACCTTACCAAAAGCGGAGGGTTCGAAGACCTGGTGCGGGACATCTTCTGCAATATTCAACAGACCTAGGAAGGCCTTCAACTGCGAAGGTTCCGGTGGAACTGGAAAATGCCGGACCGCGTCTATCTTCGACGGAAGGGGTGTGACCCTCCACCGAACAGACGATGACAAGAAATGATAGTTCAGAAACATTGAAAACGGCTTTTTTATTGAGTTTCCTGCCGGCCTCTCTAATACATTTGAGGACTTGTCTGAGGTTATTATCATGTTCCTTCTGGGAGGAACCATAGACAATGACATCGTCCAGATAAAACTGGACTCCTGGACAGTGTTTTAATATCTGGACATGACCTGTTGGGAAGGCCACTGGTGCGGAACTTGAACCAGAAACAAACTCGTTTGAAACGAAAACTACGTTCATGGGTAATGAATGCCGTTGAAGTCGCTCGCTGGGGTCGAGACGGACCTGATGATAAGCAGACGCAAGGTCTAACTTAGAAAAGTAGGAAGCTCCACTGAGGGAGTTCAGAAGCTCATCAATGTGCGGAAAGCGGAAAAATCTACCGGCACAACTGGCCCTGATTTGTTACGCTTACATGAATCGACACACGCCTGGTTCACCGTCTTTCTTCTTAACTACCGCAATGGGGGACACCAGAATTTCGACGCGTTTCGCCGCTCGATAACGCCTTGACGGTTTCTGAATTTCTGCGCTGGCATCCGGCACCGGCGTGATGAAGTGGCGGCGACGTTTAACCTGCACCGGCAGGACATGGTGCCGGACAGTGATTGTGTGAGTTTGGTTTTTCGCTAAGCTATCAGGTGAAAGAATGTTCAAATTCTTCGAAACCAGAAGGTAATTTCGACGCATCGCTCACCGATGACAGTTTTAAAGATGGTCCCGACGTCGACAGTTCAGCAAGTCTGGTCTTGAGGAACCTCTGCCAGGTAGTACCAGACGGCGTGGACAGCTGGGTGTGAACAGTGGACAATGGTGGAGGGTGCTATGGGGAGCACTTGAAGGATGCGGTGGAGGTCTGGGCTCCGCCGTATAGAACTGCAGGGCTCCGGCGGCATGGCCCGGGATGGCTGCGCGAGGAGTCAGCTGAATTGACATGGAAACATTCGGAGTGGAGCACCCGAGCAAAATGGACGAAGTCCTGCAGCATCTGTCCCTAGCAGGGATCGGCCATTTCGAACAACGTAAAAAAGTATCTCGGCGGATCGCTCTTGAAGCCGACTTTGGTCTGAAAACATCCCACGACTGGAATCGACCCTCGAGTGGGTACAAGAGTACGCGGCGGTTTCGTTAGCCAGATTTACTGCTGGAGTTGATCTTGATAGCTGTATGCTCTCGGAAAGTATGGACACTTCGGAGCCAATATCAATGAGTAAGGTAATGTAGATCCATTCACCTGAACATCGGTGAAATTCCCGCATGGGCGCCGGTCGGCGATCGCTCGCGAGGACTTCCGGTGATCCGTAGCGCAAACTTTCGGCTGCTGCTCCTCCTCGTGAAATGTGACGATTCCATGGCTGGGTACAGTTGCCAGCTGGCTCAAGCCGCTGGTACTGGCACGACCGGCACGGCCGCATCTGGTAGCTGACGGCGATCGGTGGCGCAGACGATGGAGAACTCCGTAAACGTGCGGAAAATGACCCTAATTTGCCGCAAGAAAAACAAGACATTCCTGAAGCAGGACATTCTCCGCTGGATGGGGTCGACGACCGCCAGAACGGCCACGACTCTGCCCCGCGCCCAGAGCGCGTGCCTGGCGGAGCATCACGCGGTACTCGGCTCACGAAAACGCGGGTGTGTGCGCGCGACCGGTGTTGCGGCGAAGAAACATTTGCGGGGGGAGGAGGAAACGGCATGCAACTGCTCTCCATTTGATCTGGATGTTCAAATTCAGTTGAACGTGGCCATCTGTTCACGCTGGTCCGTAGCAACACATTGCTGAACGGCGTGCAATTGTTCTAGAACACGGTAAACTGGAGGAAATTGGCGGTACCGATCGCAATCTCAAGACGCCTGTTCGAACTGCTGTCTGGAACTGTACTTTCAGGGCTGGTTGTCCAGCTCCTGAACTCTCAGATTACCCGATGCTTGTACTTCCGATGAATTTAAACCGGCAAAAAAGACTTCCACGATGCGGTTTTTCAGCCAGAACTCTCCGAAATCACAAAAAGAACCAAGTTGCCTGAGTGCGCTACAGGCAATTGAGACGCTCTCTCCCGGGGACTGGACGCGGGTAAGAATTTGCCTGCGTTCAACGACAACGTTAGCTTTGGCAGCAAATGCTCATCAAGTGCCGCGCGACTCCTCAAAATTCAGAGACAGCCGCGCTGCCGGCAGGGTTTGTTGAAGGAAATGTTGAAGCTATTCGTGTGCCAGAAGCCAGCAACGACCACAGTAGTGCGCACTTGCGCTTCGAAGGCTTTCATCGCCTCTTTTGCCTGCGCGATGGCCTCACATTGCGGTTGGACCTTATGTCGAAATATTGTGCAAGTTCAATGAATCGCTTAATAAAGATTGGAGAAAAACGCTTCATTTACACTCTAGCGCATCGAAATCTAAACTTCTACACGTACTGCAGGCTGTAATGTTTGCCTTCCATAGTACTTTACCATTCAGGCGCGGTGTAAGCTGTCTCCTGATTGCTTACCAATAGTACCATTGAAACATTCTTACTTTTTGGTTGCTGAAAGAAATACTGCGTGTTGACGGCTGGCTCTTCTCCATCAAGGGCTTGCCCAGGTGCGCTGACAGCGGGCGTATATCCGTATCCTGTTGACGGTGGCACGTGTAGCCAGTAGCGTAGTTTTCTAATCTTTGTTGAATTACAGTGTAACCTATAAAACAAATAGCAATATAAT
>JAZHYW010043347.1:0-28830 GCA_037355805.1 Ixodes ricinus
ATTAAGTGGGATTTGCTGCCAAAAAGTGAATTTCTTTTTGAGTCTTAAATGCCACAAATTCTTTCCAGCAGTGTAGGTGATGTTTTCCTCAAACCTCTTCTGATATACTGACATTGCTTTCAACTATTTTCACTTGTGGATGACGAGTGTTACGCAGTGCAGCACACCTCACCAACATATAAAGAATATTATTTTTGACATTCATGGTCAGTGCACATTGACAAGACTTTGTCGGGGTGTTCCTTGTTATCCATACGTGCCAAAACTCTGCAATTCTGAATAGGCATTTTTTGGAAAAAAAAAGGTGCAATTTAAGGTAGTTCCCCTTAAATACATTCGAGTTTATTGCAATATGGTGGCATTGTTTGCTCCACTATTCAGCTGAAGTGAAGTGCTGAAAAGCACACAGCAATGGCATCTATACTTCGTTTCAGGTTATGTCCAGACACAGCCGATGCTACAAGCGCCAGCATATGGCCTTCAACAGTGCTCGCAGTGTACAAGCGCGCATTCTTGGCAGGGATGCTGAAGGCCCGGAGCTCGCGCTTGTAGTCATCTGCGTGTGGACTTGGGCGAAGCAGAGCAATAGCGAATGGCTTCAAAGAGGTCTGGGGCCCTAAACTCGTCAAACGCAAAGTTAGGGTCGAAGTTGACGGAGCGCTTCGATTGGACAATCACGACGATGACCGCGTGTTTTTCGCTGACGTCCAATCGGTGCGCTCTGCGAACTTTCGGCTCCAGCTTTGGGTTTGACGAGTTTAGGGCTCATGTAGCTAGAAGCATCGCAATGAGGGATGCTGTAACAACTGTTATAAGCTGAAATGAAGTCTAACCATGGCAGCAACCATTGTGGCAGCAAATTTTGGATACAGAGCTTGGGATTCGGATTCACTGGCGTTCCCTTTGGGCCGGAAGTTCCGATGTCAATGCCACCAACAGAAACAGCGAATTTCGACGAGGATCGATTATAATTTCAGTTTGGGTGCACCTTGGTGCAATTTCATTCTTATTTATACTTTTGTATCAGTGTGGAGCATGAAGTCAATAGGCGCACAATGGCACAATTGGCGCATCAGTTCCATCCCTGGAGTTACCAGGGGGACGTAATATAGGGGGCAATCGTTACGGCAAGTCAATTATAATTTGCTCGTGAACATTTTGATCAACGGCTAGATCGGTCATGTTGCAATTTCAGTATTGACGCCAGTTGTGATAAAGGCAAAACCATTTAAACGATGCTTCAAGATATTCATGGATGAATTTCTGAATTTTCTTTCTCCGGACTCCGAAACTTTGCAACAAAGAGCCGAGACTCCTTTCCAAAGTTATGCGGAAAGGATTGACATACGATCGTGTCTGGCTTTTCTCATTGTCACTTCCGGTCTGTGCACCCACCAAGTGCGCGCTGCAGACATAGTGATGACCTCACCAAAGTGACTACATTCGCTCTTCTGAGAGTCCCTGTGGGTAAGACTTCCGGTGTGCTTTCTGCATTGTTTCAAAATCTTTCGACAAAACTCAAAAACAGATCGATCAATATCCTAAAGCACATTCTTTTTCGTTCGTCCTTTCAATTAGATACGCAGCATTTATGGGGCCAGTCTTGGGGATTTCGTTTACGCGGATGTAGCTTCAACGACATCGCAGCGTCGCGCAACACTGGTGTACATCGTGAGACAGGTGCTCTAAACAGATGGTATCTTGGTCTTGTACAATGTCACGCAACATCAAGGAGTCTTGCTGTTCCGCGACGCGCATCGCAGTTTCGCGACAGCAGCAGCACCATGCCAGTGTTGTGCTGGTGTACACATTCACAAAAACCCTTGCAATAGGCCCTGCACAATAGGCCTACGAAAGGACTCAAAGAAACCCTTTTAAGACTGCCCGAGAACGCCTTAAAATGCCAAAGACAACCAATTTTGCATCTTCCTATTTATTGTTCTTGCAATCTCCTGGCAGCGTGCGCTGCAAAGTGGTAGACGCATGCTTTTTTAGCGGCAGCAGGCGCCCATAGAGGTGAGCAGCACTGCAGTCAGCGACAGGTCAAGAGTGAAGTGGAAGCTCCTCCCACCTCTTTCCACTTAGCAGAGCTCCCTCCAGCATTTGTTCTGCTGGGGTAGGAGGAGCTTCCACTTTACTCGTAACATGTCACCGACTATAAAGCAGGTGGGAGGAGTTTCCTGTATCGCACACCTCTTAGATTCGCCACCGCTTAAAAGCACGTATAGGGTACACACAGTGAATCTTGTGCCGAGAGCAGGTCAGGTTTACCACGTGGAATTTCAAGGCATAGTTCTCATCCTGCAAGAAGTGGGACCAATAAACTTTCCAAAGTCTGGCAAGTTTATCTGGCGCCATCTCCCGATAGGTGCAACGGGCAGACGACCCTCTGTTAACTGCTCACTGTACCTATCGGGTGATGGTGCCACAAGTTACATTCATTGCTAATTCGGGAGTCTAACACACGTTCGCTGTTGACTTTGGCAAGTTTGTTGGTCTCATTTCTTACAGCAAGAGAACTATGCCTTGAAAGTTTACGAGGTAGACCCGACCACCTCAGTGCACATTTAATGAAAGTATGAGATCTCAATGTGCGGGCACCAGACGTTCCCGGCTCGTTTACGGCGCTAGGATCTATTCTACACACCCTATAGATTGAATTAAAACCACAGGACAAAGTGGAAAAACTTCTCTAGCACAAATTTAATGACATAAAAAATATGTACAGATTTAAAATAAAACTTGCATGTCCTGATGAAATTGAGGACATAAAATTGAAAAATAGATATAATTGGTCGAACCCAGTCGAGTGCGTATCGCTAAACCCTCAAAATGGTATGCGGGACTAAAAGAGAACATTTATTAGTACAAAAGCTTTAAAAGCAGGAAATGGAATCCATGGATCACATTTTTGTTATGGGTGTCGGGAGATTGACATCGCTGGGACTTGGAGGACGACGCAGCCTGTTCAGAAAAAAAGAACATCCATCAGAAAATATTCACCATCCATGTCAGCTTCATATGCACTCTGAAAATTGTTCTAAGTTGCACAACTTCAAAACAAATAGGGTTGTGCAGAATATTCGAAATTTCGAATAGTAGTTTCGAATAATTCACTATTCGATATTCGCTTCGAGAAGAACTGCACTATTCGTGTTTTTCGAAGTGTTGATTGCGTCGGGTTAGCCCCGTTGAGCGCGCTTCTCCCCGAGCACCGGTGCACTGCGGAGAAGCAATACCCGCAGAAGCGAGCTCTGCGTGTGTTGCTTCTCTGCATTACATCGGTGCTCGGGGAGAAGCGCACTCAACGGGGTAACCCACCGCGATAAACACTTTGAAAAGTATGAATATCCCAATTGCGTGCTTGGAAGAAAAGCATACATTTAAAGCGGATGGTGCACGCGTGCCAGCTGTATATGAAAATAAATAGAAACTTCGTGAATGTGTATGTCTACATTGTAGTAAAAGTTTCAAAATTAAACTGACTTATGCAAGAGTATACTATCTTAGTCGGAGATGTCATTAAAACCTGCATTCATCATGCGCGATTCTTTCTCTTTAACTCGAGATTAAAGAAGGAATATTTTTTTAAAGCGAGATACGTGAATTCGCCCAATTAGATTTCTGCAAAAAAACGTTGATTTCTGGAAAAAGACATATTTACATCCACCGACATCCAGAGAGTATTTCCAGAAAGTTTCATTAGTTTACACTGCATAGTTAATTTTTTATAAATTATTTTCTGACCACCGAAGCTAAAGAAAAGATAGGGTTTGGAGCACTTTGAACACATTTTTCTCCGTTCCACTTTTTGGTATAAATTCCATTTTAGTCAACCTATCGTTTGATAATGGCAATACAGGAAAGGCTCGTTCTTCACTTTTCATGACTGAAATTTAATAAGGAATGCGGCTATGGAATTTTTTTTGTCACTTCACGGATGTCTTTTATAAAAAATGTTGACATTTTGTCGAAGACACAAGAAGGTCAAAAAGTTGACCAATTTTGCAGAAGAGAAAAGTTATAGAAATAAATACTTTTTACAGAAAAGCTTTCCACAGCCGCACCCTTTAGGCATTCTGCTGCATATCTAGCGAATAAAAATCTTGAATATTGTGATAGTTTTCCGACGATAGATTAACTAAACAATGTAGGCGTGTTTCCAGCTTAACCGACAGACCTGAAATTTTGTTATGCACCCTCTAGCATGATCACCAGCCTACCTCTGTAAATTTAATTAATTTTAAGCCAGGGGTTCAAAAGCTGACCTCCCCAGGGGGTGTATCTCCTTATGTCAAATCTGCCATTTGCTTGCCATCCCAAGACATTAGACCCTCTGAGGTCACAATTCATAAATATAGATAGATTAAACTTAGCTTATAAATGAACAAGTGGAACAACCTTCACAAGTTTAGCTGGGTTTTCGTCTAAGCATTATGCCATTGTAGTGAAAGGCGTGGAAAAACTATTCAATATTCGAATCGAAAATATTTGGCCAAAATCACTATTCGCTTCGAATTCGCTTCGAACTCAAAATCCACTATTCGCACAAGACTAAAAATAGTAACACTTTAGAGCTTCCACCTATGAAAAGATTTCAACTAATTTTTTTCTTGACAAGACTTCCTGGAATTCCTAGTTGTATTTCCATAGTCGTTTTCACCTCAATAACCGTAGTAAAAAGAGTATGGCTCCTTGTGGAGCATTACCAATTTCCCTTATATGGAGAATTAAGATACATGTCAGTGCATTTAAGATTAGATATACGGTCAAGCGCCACCACACACAATTAGATATACTCTTGAAGCACCACCAGACGATTTATTGCATTCATGCACAGGTGTGGAAGGATATCCCATCGCCATCTGTTGGTTCAGAATCGCACTAACCAAGTGTGGGGTTTCACCTCAAGTCCAGACTCAGCTGACGCGAAAAGCTTCTGAAATCAATTGCAGCGTCAAAAGTGCACCAGTATGGTGCGCTTTCGACATGGCGTTTCTGTACATGTTCTATCGTCACTGAACCAATCGTAGACAGGAGAGGCCCAGTGACTTGCACTTTTGACGCTGCTCGATCGGTCCCATCAGCTCGTAGTGTCAACTGCGTCTGCACTTAGTCTGAAACGAGGTATAGCACGTGGCGCCATCAAGACGGACGTGTCTGCCACTTTGCGGCAACTCTCGAACTTTGGGAGTGTTTGCCGCTTAAGGCAGGTTTGGAATTCACCAATAATGGCTTCATGTGCAGGACTTGTCCTCTAGGTAATATTGACTGGTCGCCTTGTGCAGTGCTCATCGGTGCATGGGAAAACATTCATGTTCGCATTCGTGGACAATTAGTGGGGAGATGAAAATGGATGAACCCTAAAGGCCCGTTCACACTCTTACGACTGAGTACGACCGAGAGAGACGAGATCTGTTAAAACTTCTTAAAATTTCTTAGGACGAGGGAACACACTGGCATTCTGGCGCCATCTATGCGGTGACCCTGGAACTGCATTTCACAAGAGCGAAGGTTTCGCGGGATTTCCGAGGTCAAATTTGCGTAATACCTAAAAGAAAGGCTCGTTTATAACGTTGACAAAAGTTTTTCGAGTAGGGGTGTGCGAATACTCGAATATACGAATTCGAATCGAATAGAAAGTTCCCGAATAATTCGATTCGCGAATCGAATTCCTAGTATTCGGTCACTCAAATATTCGGCCAAAGACGCGCGGTCGGCGCGGAGCTGACAAAAAGCAGTTTTTTTCTCCCGATGTAAGCGCCGTGATGTTAGACAGACCAAGCGAGAAACACCTCTTGGTCCTACCATTCCACAAAAATCTAACGCACAGGTTCAGAAAAAGAAAAGTAACGAACGCCACAAACTTTATACACGCAGATTTGCTCACGTCGTGACACAATCTACCCCTGAATCGCAACCGAAACATCCCGGTTGCGCCGCCGCGCCATGCCCAATTCTTTTGACGAGTAAAGCCCCTCGTTTCAAATTGAAGCGCCGATATAAAACACACTTGCTGCACTCACAGAAATCGGCGACTGCACGATCACAGAAAGAAAACCACGTTAACCACGCTGATGAAACCAGCCGAGTTATCGTCGTCATTCTTCGGAAAAATAGTGTGCCTAGATTTGAGAGGGTTTCCAACCGTTCGATAGCTGCGTTTGAATTACGAACTGCGAGAAGGTGACGAAAAGACGAAAGCGTCGATCGGGCAGGCGTCGTTGCTCTTCTGTTTGCTCGCCTTCTTTCCACGCGACAACACAACACATGCGCACTTACGACCAATCTGCGCTAGAGCCGTCTCTGTGGTTTCAGTTTCGCTTGCTCCCTCTTTTAAATCAAGGCTCTCTAAAACAGGATAGATAGACGGAAAAATGGATGCATAGCGGCAGTTGGACGGTGACTTGCGCCACCTAACCACGTTTTTTTTTCTTACTTCAGATTATATTGTTTAAGCCTGTTTACTCAGATTTAACACCTATCTGTTTATTTATGTGAAATAAAATCCCGGGTGCCCTTTTTCTTCCTTAAAATGGAGACCAAATATTGCAAAATGCCCCTTTTCTAAGATATACAAATATATAAAAAAAGTTGCAGTGTTAGGTTGTGCTTTTAACGAGAAAAAAAGGCACGCGTGGCTGTAACTTTGGTTTTTTGTGTGACGTTTAGTGTAGATAGATTATGTTTGCGCCCTAAAAATTGGATCTTTAGTGCCCAAAGTCCAACAGCAATTGCTTTTTTTTAATGCGAATAGCATTCTTTGGGATACTTCACACACTTTCGTCTATCTAACCTCTTACGCCGCGGGTCGATAAATAAATAAAAAGACCGGCGCCGGCTGGGATTCGAACCGGTTGACCCTTTGATCAGCAGGCAGACGCGCTAACCACAGAGCTATGAAGGCAGTCATTCAACGCACTCTAAACGGTTGTTTATATCTTTATCATAGGACGCGCTTTACAGCGCTGTCACAGCTGCCGGTGCAGCGCGCGTTCCATGCACAGGGCTCATCCGCCTCGGAGGCTGAGCATGGCCGCTAGCTCACCCCTCTCCCGCGCTCGGGAGAGGGTGATGTAGCGGCCGTGCTCAGCCTCACGAGAGCGGAATGAGCCCTCGTGCATGGAACGCGCGCGCACCGGTAGCTGTGACAGCGCTGTAAGCGCCACGTCCTATGGTAAAGATATAAACAACCGTTTAGAGTACCGTTGGTTGAGACTAGCTGAGACGCCAGAAAGTCTGGTCGGTACCATTGTGAGTGTTTGTGCGTATGGCGCGTGCTTTGCTCGCCTTCCTAAGTGACACAAACGCACGTGCTGGGCTGCGGAGATCGTGCGCAGGGCTGTGAAAGTGTCAACAAATTTAGAATCGCCTCAAGAGTGGGCTGGCGTATCTAGAGTGTGCCGGCCACCTGACGAACGCGCATAACTCCGCACCGTTTGATGCTATTCGCATTAACGTAGATAATCATCCCCAAAGGATGGGTTCTGCTGATTTTTTCTTTCCACCAGATTTTTTTTTACATTTTAGCTTTTGTTTTGTACAAAATGCATATTCTGCGTCAGTGCATACTCTGCACATATAATCATCTCATTCGCAGCACACTTTGAGAAAATTCCTACAAATAAAATCACTATTAAATATTCGATTCAATATTCCGGCTTTTTTTCTTGATTCGATTCGGTAATCGATTCGAAAGCTACTATTCGGTATTCGCACACCCCTAACTTTGAGCCATGAAAGAAAGGATAATGCGCAAGAGAAGTGGAAAATATGCCGGACCGCCAAGTTTACACTGCTACCCAATAGATGGCGCCAGTGTGTTCTCCGGTTGTAAGAAGTTTTAAGGAACCAAGTTTTAAGAGGTCGCAAGGGTGTAGAACGGGCCTTTACAACGGTGCTTTGACCATTGAATGCATGAATGCGACAAATACTGGTGGCGCGTGCTGGCAGACAAACACCAGAAAGCATGGTCTCGCCACGAATTGACGAGGTTAATGGCGCTTAATTTTTTTCCTGAAGTTTTTTCAATGTTTAGCGAGTGCACCTTAGAACAAATTCATGTCTCGTACATTATGAACATCAGCGATTGCATCTGAACAGTGAACAGCAAACAGTAAAGCAAAGAAAAGAATCTTGCAACTAGCACTACAGGATCTCTTGGAGGGCATAGATCATTTCACGCAGACAAGTGAACTACCATATTTCTGAAGTCTATAAGTTGAACACCCCCTTTAATGGCTGTTTTCAGAAGGTTGGCATGTGAGTGACACCTTTATGTCTGTACAGTCAGTGCGGCGATACTGCATTGAAACGCCCGCATATCCGTATTAAGATCGCAATAGTATATGCACAAGCGAGAGCAAGTTTCAATATTCTCGTCGACTAATTGAACAAGAAAAATTACACAAGCTTGATCATGCTGACAAAGACTGCTAAGCACGAGTATGTGCAGTAGGAACTTCCAGGGAAGAAGGGTGTCTCAGTGGTGGAACAGACAAGGGGCGATTTGGAGCAGCTCTTGTAGCAGGGAAAAACAGGTTTTGGAGCAGAGATTCCCACTATTGGAGCAGACAATTTCGAGCTTTCATGCGAGAAAATTTTATATGATTACATTGAAAGGTAGCCTGTGGAAAAAGCTGCAGTTGGAGTGTTAGGAGATCGTTACGGTAGTATAGAGCAGTTAAACAAATGTTTTAAACACCCTGAAAGAAATGGCGCCACAAACACAAAAAGCGGATTTTTAGGCCGTGCCCAATGAATTGCCGGGCGCTTCTCGACCAAAACGGTGGTTCGGCGATGTCGATCCGGGCCCGACTGATGACCGCAAAGAGCTAACTCTCTAGATTAGGCGTTTTCAAACGTTTTGGCCAAAGGGCCGGATTGGGGGCCTTTCGCAGTCTCCAGGGCCGGAAAATAGGTAGGATTACATAAATGAGGAAAATACTAAATAAGCCTAAATAAGCATTTAAATACAATATAAAAATATAGCAAAACAAGAAGAAAAAAAAAGGTGGTTGAATACATATATACTTTATTTTGAAATACCATATGTTGCTAATTATTAGATTACAAAATAATGGTGACCCAGAGAACTCACCAGTCACAAATCAAAGTGCATATATTAACACAGGGCAGAAGACTGAGAATGCTAGGATCTGTTGATGAGAAAATGCAAGTCGTGACAGATTATAGTTGGTGAAAAAACCTTCATTTTGATGCAGATTTTCAGTATTTTTTGCATCTTCGCTTGTGCATCTAAAGCGTGTCGCGGCAGCACTCTTTTTCTTTTTATCGAGTTTTTATTTTTGCATTTGTAGCAGCGAGTCATGGGCCAAGCACCACTGGAATGACCGCGGCCATCTGGCGGGCCAGACTAAGCACCTCTGCGAGCCTGGGTTTCGAGACCCCTGCTCTAGACAGAGGTAAATTGGCACTATAAAATGTCTTCTCATAGAAACAAACAAATAATCAATAAAAATATCCCGGGCTTTCCCCATTGTATGATCAAGGATTCATACCATTCGTCGTGAAAGAAGGCAACAATTCGTAACCAAGCAGTCGTGATCGAGCATAATTGTGCTTGCTAATCCTCAGTAGTGCGCTTTTGAAATGCAATTAAAACTTAAAACTGCGCTGCATTAGGAATGTCGGTAATTGGTGTGAAACCTGTGAAACAATGCTGCGGAGCCGAAAACCTTGTTTGGATTGCTGATGGCCAAACCCCACTGGATTCCCACAGTTGCCAGACGAAAACGAAAACTCTTCCAAAAAGCAATTTGTTCGCAGATTTGTTAGATTTGGCGCAATTTTCTTTAGGCGTAGCAAGGCGCAGGTAAGCAAGAGTATCAAAATGGCGCAACTGAACCACACCTGGGAAGAGCTCCACTTTGGCGCAGACAGGGTGCAAATTGTGTACAAACACAGCCTTTGGAGCAGCATGCAGCAGGTTGTTCGTTCTGGCACAGTTTGGCGCAAATGGAGCGGCAGTTGCTCCCTTAGTGTCTCAATCGGCAACGCCTACCGAAGGTTCACTTCCATTTCTGACACGCTGTGAGGTGGCGCTTTGTGACTGGAAAGGCCGCAAAGTGTGCAAGCCCATTCACGCGCCGTGCGAATGAGCTCACTCTTGCGTGGTCCTGGATAGCTTAGTCGGCAAAGCACTTGGCTCACAATCTCAAGGTGGGGAGTTCAAATCCTGCTGAGGGACTGAAGTCTTTTTACACGGTTCCCCAAGGTTTTTCAGTGTCGGTTTTTCGCTAGAGCCGGCCGTTACAGAACTCCATAGAAATTGGCCGATAAAACATTCTGCATTAATAGAGCCTCCGTGGCAAATTTCCCCGGTTGTTTTAAAGTTTACGCTTTTATATCAAAATGGACGCAAGTCGCACCACCTCTGCAACAACAATAAAAATGAAAAAAAAAAAAAGACATGTATTGGAAAATGCGGTATTTGATAGCAGAGTTAGCCCACAGAAGGGCAGAGCAGGAAAGCATACCCGAGTGGTGTTGATGCCCTCACCACCGAAGGAGGGGAAGTGGGAGCAGCGGCCGGCGGGAACCTGCTAAGCGCCCTCTGGCCACGAGATGGAGGGGGCACCATGGACTGGCGGGTCGCAGTACCTGGAGAAAGTCATCTCGTAAGCAGCATTCCACCTTTAAAGGGGTACTCCGCCGATTTCTTCATGGTCCCCGATTTGCTTGAAATTTTGCTGAACTCGCCAAACAACATCGCCAAAATAGTATCCCAAATATTAGGTCAAAATAATTTTTTTTTCACAAAGTTATTGAATTTACAGTTTTGGTCCTCACCGTGTTTTTCAAACTGAAAGTCTCTACTGGCAACAACGAAAAAGTGACGTCAGTGGAAGTGCAGGGGATCACTCTTTGGAATGTAGAATTTGTTCCCAACTGATTCGAAGCAGTTTCATGGTGTCAAATTAATGCTTTGGAAGCTCGCTCCAGTCCCCGCACTCCAGCACGGAACAAATGATTGGCATATTCTATTTTTAGACTGCTTGCTCGACTGGCAAGCCTGCCCTTCCACTGACATCACGGCACTGAAAAGTGCGGGTATATTTGAATGTTGGTTTTTGCATCATTTTCATTTGCCGATTTCGCAGTAACTATTATGAATTTCGCGATACTAAATAGCATACCGGAAAGGGTAAAGGCCGGGGAGTCAGAAAATATAGTTAGCTGAGGTAGCTCAAAAATCGGCGGAGTACCCCTTTAAAGGAACGCTGCCCTCCCCAAGAACATCTTAATGCAGTGTCACTCTGTGTGAAGCGTGCCGTGCGGCTCCTAACAGAAGCATTTCTCTACAGATTGTGCGTAGCAGTCGAGCGGAGTTTCTAATCTAAGTCATCTTACCTCAGCACCGTGCAACACTTTTGGGGCCACAGACAGTGATATTCTATTACGCAAGGGGTGGAACTGAAAATGCAATCCCCTCCACGCGCTGGCAAAAATGGCCGCGGCTGGCACTTGTGGGTAAATAGGCGAGGAGAAGAGCACTGAGCCGGTGTTCGCCGGGTTTTCTGGATCAGTCTCAAGAGGGAGAACCGGAAACAGGAACCAACCATAAAACACATTCAGTTTAAAAATTGGTACGCATCAGGGTTGACTTAATCGAATGGCGAAAAAGTATACCAGCATGCCCCAACACCGCAAGACAGCTCGGAAAGAGCCAAACCTATTTTTTAGCCTTTTGTGGCACGACAAGCAGACCTCTCCAACACCCCTGTGAATGAGAGTAGGATGAAAAGTTCTCTGGCAGTTCTTGGACGTAGACAAAAAGCCTATCGCCGTTCTTAGGGAAGTAATAGCCTGCTCAATGGAACATCGTGTTGATTTCCATTTTTTCTGGCTCGTGTATTAAGACACTACTACAGCGACACCACTCGATTGTCTTGGCACACAAATACGTGAAGTAGTATGTTCTTGCAAGAACAAGAAAGAAAAAGAACCCTGGAGCTTGCTTGTTTAGATTCTGCTAGGAGTAGAGCATTGTATGTTTGATCGCATGATGCAATCCAGGGAGTAGCTTGCATCTGATCAGAGGTTCGGGACAAACCGCCAGCTTAACTATAGACAGATGGCGATATGCGAAAGAGCTGCAACAAAGCTGTAGAGCTGAACTTTGTATAGGGAACCCACTGGAGCCCATTGCAGGGCACGGATCGGAAACTAGTTTTGCGGCAGCAATCGGCTGGAATTCGTATCAAATTGGCGAAGATGCAGGTTACAGTCAATGCCAACACATCACTCACGTGACAGTCTCCGATTTTGGAAGTGTGAAACTGGAAACACTCAAGAGCCAGCCGTTTAACGCATTCTGTGGTAAAAATTTTCGGCAGCCTACCCGTCGCCCTGATGGGGGCCAGCCGCGACTGCGTCCGGTGCGGCAGCCACCCTTGGCAGAAGGCTTCCAGGCGGCTGGATGGCGGGCCGGAAAGCCAGCCGTTGCGTCGAAGTCGGCCGCGCCAGCACCCTCTGCTGTACGTGGGCGGCCGGGACTGCATGCGTGGTGGTGGATTGAGTCGAAGTCACACCGGCTGCAGGTGCTAGAAAGGAGCCGCGCAAACCGCAATTAAATCTCCACATCTGCGTCCGCTCCGGATGTACGATGTCCGGATGCACGACGGATGAGCCGATCGCTGTCAGTCATCTGCTCCTCTGGACCTTGCCGCCACGGCCTCACCCGCCTCGACTCTCGCTGCACTCACATATACCCCACCGGATGGAAATTAGAGCAATGCTACAGCCACATCCCATACAACCAACCGCCTAACTCTCGCATAACCCTGTATATTTGCGCCCTTGTTGCCTTCCACCGGGCATTGAGCTTTGATAGCGCTTTGGGCCAAGTGCAATCAAAGGCAGCAAGCTCGCACTTAAGACTGAGCGTCTTTTGGGTACTTAAGCTGCCATGACTATATGCATTTATTGACAATTTTCCTCGCATGTTTACAAACCTGTTCTCACGGCTTCATCTTTAGAAGCCGTGAGAATAGCGCTGTGAATATCCGATTCGCTCGACTCGCCAGCCTTCTGTTCTAGCTGCTAGGTGTCGAATGTTTTAGCGCCGTGCACAGGCGAGAGTGGAGCACGTCACACATGCCAGTTTGGCCATCCTTACCATCGGCAGAGGGGGCCTGTCTCTGTTTGGACGCCAACGTCTGCTGCAAGGGACGCAGGGGCGCTGGGTGGGTACTGCCAGAGACTTCCTCTGCAGCCCTGAAAGGAGGGACCATCGCACGACCATATGGAGGGCACCACACACTTCCGAGACATCTGCCCTGACTGAGACTCCTTTTGGGGTCATGCGAGTTACCCACTTGTAGGCCCCTCTAACCAGAATTTAGGCCAAAAAATATCAAATCAACAAGCGACTTCAAATTCAACTCTTTAATATACTACAATCTATGTTCAGTTTGACCCAACTCTGCATTGTCCTGAATGTTTTTATTTGAATTATTGAACTATATGCTAGCGGTAATTGTGCAGCATATAATACTTTTCAAAGCAAATGCCGGGGTGCAAGCCAGGGTGTCGAGTGCAGGTTTTAAGTTGAATACATTTTCATGTCTTTGCCTTTTGACTTCCTGCCACTGCAGACTGCACGGTCTCCAGGCTGCACAGTCCGTATAACGCTGACGGAGTAAAGGCTGCCATCTTGAACACCCAAAAGCGTGCGCGAAATGCCCGTCCCCGCATCTAGCAAAACGAAAATGTGTCGCGCCTCTTACGGCACTTTTTGGAGGGACAAAAAACTAAGTATGCATAGTTTACATAGCCGATAAGAGATGGCGCAAGTTGAAATTGTCGAGAGGTGCCCGACACTTGACTGCAAAGCAGAAATGGGCCTGTCGGGGAGCCGCGACACTTGTCCAGAACGGGAATATTTTATTGTCCAAAGATACCCGACAGATGACCCCAAAGGGTTAAGTATGAGATTTTTCCGAGTAATTCCCACCAAGTTACTACTAAATTTTATAGAAAAAATAAAAAGCAAACAATAATCATGACACTGGAGCATTAAACTTTCTCCCGCCCTGGTGTATTTTTTGGCGCTCCTCTAAGGTGATAATGACTTAACTGGCCCAAATTGCCCTTTAACGCAGATAAAAGGGAGCTCCGGCAACATTTTGATAGACACCGATTTACCTCAAAATTGGTTCCATATTAATAAACACATCTGAACTGGTACCCCAAATTACAAGTCACAATAATTTTTTTTTGCTGCTATCGAATCTTAAAATTTAGTTTGAGAGGCTCTATTGGCAACACTGGAAACTTGACATCAGATGTTGTAATAGGGGGAAGTACAGCTTGCTCCTGAGAGATTATGAATTTGATGGTGTGAAATAAATGCTATAAAAGTTGTGGAAAACTTTGAATGCATAAACTTTCTCCGTTTTCTCAATAGTAGCTACATTGAACTTTTGAAGTGATAAATGGCAAGCCGGGAAGAGTTATGACTGGACATGTCGATTCGAAAATGTATTTAGGCTGGCTAGCTTAAACCGCTTTAACATTGCAAGCTCCCAAAAGCTGTAACAGCTGCAAAGATTTGAGTTTAGAGCTTCCATCGGAACTTTGACTTGAGATTTCGTCTGTCTCTGCACAGCCAGAGACACAGTTGAACCTCGATTTAACGAAGTCACCGGGACCTGCTAATTATTTTCGCTAAATCGGGAACTTCGTAAAATGAGGAACGGAGACCTCGCGCATAGGCTTCGCAGGGAATCCAAATTTGTTTGTTAAATCGGGAAATTCGTTAAATCGGGTTTCGTTAAATCGAGGTTCAACTGTACTACTTTTTATTTTTCCACACTAAAACCAACTAACTTTTTCTACAATGTTTCATTTTCATTGAGCACAATATAAAATTTGAGTGCCACCTTATTTGCCCTTTCTTTGTTTGGCAGAGTCCACTGGTGTGGCACCAGTGGACTGTTGGCTTACACTGGACCACCCTGAACCTGCACGCATTCAGATTTTTATTTATCACTCCTCTATAGGCCCGAAATTATTCGCACAAAGCTAGAAGTGACCATTTCCCAAAAAGCTAGCATATTTAGCTCGTGAAATGCTGCAGAACCAGTAGTGTAGAACAGGACAATGTGTCTTGGGGCATATTTGCAAGCAAGTGCCACTTCGATTCAACTCGCACGAGGAAGAGCAAATATATTATTCCTTCGAGATCTTGGAACTGTTTCCACTGGCAGTTGCTTCGTTTACCACAATGAGCACATACGGGCTCGCATTAGACGTTTTGTGAAAATTAGCTGCACGAAATAAGATGTTTTAGTAGATTCCTCTGGTAAACCCATGAAGGCACGCCTTTTTGCCTACCGACCACTTGTCTACAGTCAGTTACACTTAGCAGGAGCAAATGCTGAGCATACACCATTTTCATTGTGTCCTACTACATCTACATTCTCTGGTTCCATAAATATGTCCGGGTACTGGTATGCTCTAGTGTCTCCTCCATTTCAAATAATTTCCATGATCCAGTTAGGTCCAATGGTGACTCCAGTCCCCAAAATGGAAGACCCAACCACTGGGGCACTTTGTGCAACTGGTTCTTGTCCCTTTGACACAGAGGGCGTTCCAAGAGGAGAAAATAGGGCAAAGCTTCGTTTATTTCTTCACCCAAGCAATATGTACATGTGCAAAGAGAATCCAAACAGCTGCCAAAAAATGGCCTCATCAGGGGGGACACTAGCTAGAGGTTAAACTTCTGAACTACTCAAATAATCGGAATGAGATTTGCAGGGAGATTTAACGTCAGATGTATGTGTACTGTGCAAACTTTCAGCTCTCTAGGACAACTTTACATACCTGCACACAATGGTGTAACTAGGGGCTGCAGGGGCCACAAGGGCCCCGGGCGCCACTTGGGAGGGGCGCCGCCATACCTAGTTACGCCACTGCCTGCACAAGATGTGTCACTCTTCATTAAGAAGTCTTTGATATGTAAATGAAGCTGTTGAGCACCATTTTGACTGCTTGAATATGAAGTGGGGATGTGGGACTTCAGGCTGTGTAGTTTTTATAACTCAAATGTAAATATTTTAGTAAGAGTTATTACCCCAAAATATAGAGGTGCATACCTGTCCTGTGTAAATTTTTGAAAAAAAGATTTTCCTCAATGAGGACTTCATTGATGGTACAAGACGCGATTTAGTTGGCAGTCACCTCCTTCCCACTTGTTTCCTCTCGGCGTTTCGGGCGCGTGGAAGAGAGGTGGGTCGGCCGCCTTCGTACCGAGATGGTCATTCCGGAATGACCCGTGACATTATGAACTTTGCGCACAGAATTTCAAATAAATCTCGCCGTCAATATTGCTCTAAGAATTTTTTTCTGAGCAAGAATTTATTTTTTGATTTTTGTGTCCCAACCAGATTGTTAAAAAAACACATTTTTTCTTCTTTTCAGGGCCCTTTTAACACAACTTAAATGGCTACGGAGTACCAATGACTAAGTATGCTCGTCTTTTTTCCCATAACTATTTTGAAATATGAAAATGATGGCATCATAATCATAACCTGCATGAACCCCCAAACGAAACTCTTGCAGAACGCAGAACTCACCCCTGCCAGCGGTCTTTGCAGCACCGCCGGTAGGCAGTAAGGACTGTCTGCCAGGGATGCCTGTGCCGCTCTTTGCTCGGACAACCTGGAACCACAGTGTCGAGTGTCAGCAATTGGAGCAGAATGAAGACAGTCAGTTCAGTCTCCCACAGAAAACACCAAAAGCACAAAACTGAGCTTACCCAATTGTTTGCCTGCACCCTCATCTACAGCTTGGAACTTAAAGGGGTACTAAAGTGGATTTCGAGATCGTTTTTATGGCGTAAACCCGACCCACGCAAACTACAAAACCAAAAATTACAATTGTGCAGCAGCCTTTTCCGGTTTAAATGCGAACAAACATTGCGACCCCGTGCCCCTTTATCCCAAGCATCCCAGAAAACCCAAACTCAGTCGTGTGTGGTCTTTTTCTCCTATTAAAAACACTGACAAATATTGCAGCGAGCCACCGTTTTTAGAGATCTATCTAAAGCAAGTTTTTAAAACAAGCAACCTTGAGTGACCCCAAAACAGCACACTGCCCCTTCGCAACTTAGTCAACAAGAAAATGGTTTAGCAGCTTTATTCGATTTTGTCAACAATAAAGGTACTATTACAAAAAAGAAGCGAGGTTTAACAATTCATTTATCGACTACGCTTAAATTGTGTGCAAACTAAAAAAACAACGACACTTTAATCAAGGTAGGGGCAATCGAAGAATTCTCGATTTCGTTCCAGGAATCTCTTAACCTCAAGGAACCCGATTCATGAAGTTGTGCCATAGTCATCTGTAATGCGAGTCTAAATGTTTTTTTTCGTAGCTACCCTTACGTGCAACCAAAGGCTGGCTCACATACTTGCATTTGGTTGAAACTTAGTGCATCATGCAGCCTTGTGCTCGCTTGCGACGAGATAGGACGCTCGCTGCTATCTACCTGGTGGCTCTAGAGTGCCCACGATTTCTGTATCTTCCAACCATATTTCTCATAGACCATATTCATAGACCACAACCATATTTCTCATGGAAATATGTGCATTTGATCTCGCAAATATGCTACAAAGCCTTCAGTGCAGTTGCAGTTCCAGGGCCTCCGTATAGATGGCGCCAGCGTGCCAGTTCTCTGAAGTTTCTGAAGCGCCGAGATTGTGGCACGGATCGCTTCCACAACTTCCCATTTCCGTGGGAATAGAACGAACCAGCCCCGGTGCGTACGCATGCTGCCACGCTCGGTTTAGTGGTTGAAGTTTGTAGGCTACTTCCCAATGGCGTCACAAGAGGGGCGGGGGGGGGGGGGGGGGCGGACTGCCCCGGGTGCAGCGCTCAGGGGGTGTGCGCGGCGGGCCACGCGAGAGCGGGGACGGAGTCGCGCCGAGTCACGTGGAGCAGGGGGTGGGGTGTCACGGCGGGTTATTGCCCCGGGTGCCGCTGACCCTCGTGACGCCACTGCTACTTCCTTTTCGACGGATGGGACGATCTAATGCCTCCAGAATCATTCAAACGTCATCCGGTCTTCGGCCAAACATTTTCCGCCCTCCTGAAAAAAGGTCCTTTCGAATCGGCACGACGTCGAAGTTGAGTCGAAACTCTTCGGCGAGACCGGCTCCGCACTCACCCCGGCCGGCCGACCCTTCCGGGCTGCAGCTTCATTGTCGGCCGAGGCGCTGGCAGAGACCGCTGGGAACCAAGCGGCGGGGCGGGCACTCTGGACGCGGCACCCACCTTGGCACCATCAACGGGACGGCCGGCCACGATTCCCGAAGCCTTTGGAGGCTCGATAAACGTGGCATCCGAGACGACTGCATCGCCCACCCCGTCCGCTACGACGAGCACCGTACCGACATCTTCCTGGGTAAAATAACGAGACAGTGCCTTTCTTGGTGCAACCTACTATGGCGAGGTCTCATTAATATGGACACTTTCGGTCAAGCCGGAGCGCAAGTTCATCTGCCTCTTGCGCAGGGGTCGCGGCGATGTCAGGACGCCGAGCTCCGATATGCTCCGATTGGAAGATCCGTTGGTAGACCTCAATGCTAGCTGCCTCGAGGTATACCCACTGTCCTTCCAATCAAAGACAATCAAAGCTTATGCGTTTTGCGTCACCGCAACCCTGCGCAAGAAGCAGACGAACTTGCGCTACACATTGCGCCTAGTTATACCTTATAAAGTTTATTTAGAAATCCTCTTTACTATACTGAAACTATACAAAAGCAGGCCCCCGTCAATAGCGAACTGTGGAAAGAATTGTCACGACCAATGGTGCATGCCACATGTCGGGTATCGTTTCTCTGCACTATTGCACCGTGAAAAGCATATGCAACGCAGATAAATCAACTCCCCAATGTTCAAACAGACTGGGTTCAGAGAGAACTTCAGAGTACCTTCAGGTCGGAGACAAAAATCAAACTGAACAGCGCAGCACGCTAAGCAATAATCAAAATTATTTATTCTTTTTCACTCCGCACTCCACACAAGCCCATCGTAACAATTCGGCAGTGAGCTACCACTCAGCATAAAGAAAGGAAAACTACTTTTGAAGCGAGGTTGGTGCAGATCCCTCACATTTCTGTGTAGAGTAGAAAGCGCTCACCCCAACCGGCTGAGATTGTTGGGGACCGAGAGGCGGGTCAGAGGCCTTCACGTCAGCAACGGGACAGCCTGCCACAGTTCCCCGGGACTCAAGAAACTCCGTGAATGTGGCGTCCGAGACTGCCGTCCCACACGCTCTGCCGGCTCCGACAAGCACCGCGCCAACGTTCTCCTAGACAAAAGAATGAGACATTGCCTTCCTTGGTGCAGCCTATTCCCACAATAGAATGGGAAGAGAGTTCTTACGTGACACGACAAATCAAGTGGCACGCATCCCTTCAGAGAGCTCCAGTTAAATGTACCACCCCCGTTCCACAGATTCCTACAATCCTCAGGAGCTGCTTGCGGTGTCGCAGTAGGTATGGGGTAGTGTGTGGCATCAGAAAGTGCTTACATTGCACTACCAGGTGCAAAATTAAACCACTACAGTTCCAGAAATTAAAAAAAGATCTGCCAAAGGAGATAGCTTTGTAGCGATTAAGCTTGACAATCTGGATTTTAGGGAGAAAATGAACTCCCCCCAGAAGTTAATTCTCAAACACGGTTTAGAAAATTAACTTCTGGAGTGGGTTCATTTTCTAATAAGTTAATTCTCTAAACACGAAGTGTTTAGAGAATTAACTTCCGAGATGTCGAATAAACCGTCTCCGGTTTATGCGACATCCCACATTTTACGACGAATTTGCCCGGTCCTGACAAACTCCCCATAGAAATAATGTATTAAAGGTTAGGTTTACGCGACGTGCGATTTTATGCGTCCCACGTCGTACGATGTTCCGGTGGGAAACGCGCAGCGAATTCGATGGCTGCATGAAGAGAGGGGCGGAGGCACGGCAACGCAGAAGAGCTCTGCGTGCCTGCGCACTATTTTAGAGGGTCCAAAAACAAGCTGCCGGCAACCAAAGACAGCAGCAGCGCCGAGAGAGGAGCAGAGACGGTGCTTTCTCTCTCCTCCCTGGGTTGTCAAATGCCTCGACGTTTTCGCATTGCGTCCTTGCTCCGCTCATTCCATCGTTCTCTCTTCTCTCGTTTACCCTCACTCTCATCTGCGCGCCACTTCCTCCAACTCGTTGCTTCTCCCAGGACTGAGCAGGTTCCCAGTTTTGGAAAGCGTGAAAAGCGACAAAGATCCTATCGTTGCGACTGTGCACACTAGCACAGTCCTACAGTTTTGTTTAAATTTGTTCCGACGGTTTTTGCTCTGCTTAGGCATCATTTAAAACCTCCGTTTGTCTTTCGTGCGAGTCCGATCACTGTGTCCATAATTGTTTTTTCAGATGATACCACTCGCGGATTATACAATTTTGCGCAGTTCCGTAAAAGTCGTATACAGTCTAAGCTCGTTATAACAGGACCTTAACTTTGACCAAGATTTCGGTCTGTTGTAAGAGGAGTATGTTGTATGCAGATATGAAGTTGAGTCAATGGTATGTAGAGGGAAACAAACCAAGCTTCACAAATCGGTATGTTATATCCAAATGTCTGTTCTAACCAGGTCTGTTGTAATGAGCTTAGACTTAATCAGGGTTCCAATCTATTTGTTAAACAGGAATTCGTTGTAGTCAGAGAAACACAGACTGGCAAGGACTTTATTTTCCTTTGTTAAATGGGCATTTTCGTAGTAAAGGCAGTGTAGTTATAAATTCATTTGACTGCACCCCAGTTTGGAATCTGCAGTATTGCCATAGCTCTGCAACAAAAATTTGTTCCTGCACATTCCAAAGAATGGCGCTACAGTGCAATCCACTTATAACTATACTCACATATAACGATGTACCGCTTATAACGATAAGTTTCTAGAGTTTCTAGACTGGAAATAATCAGTTTCTAGTCCAGATACAACGATAATCGGTTATAACGATTGAAATTTTGGGTTTTCTCATTATCGTTATGAGTGGGTTGCACTGTATAGCAAATTCACAAAACATTAAACCGAACAATACACACAGATCTATGTACTGGTATCTATAGCTTATAAATAAGCTACAGCAGAGCTTACGCCTAATGCGTTGTTCACACGAGAGAGAAAGCTGACCTCGCCCTGTAGAATCCGCGTCACGTAATGCCGATGTCACGCGTTTCTGAGCGCGGCACGGCGACGTCGAGTTCTGCCAACTCCGCTCGGAGACGGGGACAAAATGCTGGGACAGTACAAACACTCCTTGCGGAGCTGTGGTGGGAGAATCTTTGCCGGACGACGTCCCGGAGGTTTCTTCTTCAGTGCGAACACCGCATAAACTACAATAGAATAGCTTGTGTGAACCAACCGGATTGTCCAGCCACAACTCACCCTCGCCGGTCCACCTTGTTTCAGCTCTTCCGCCGCAGATGTCGAAGGCACCGTGAAGGAGATTCGACGTTCCGCCTCTGGGTCAGCCTCCTCGGCGAAACCATCCTGGCAACCCCTTGCTGCCGGACAGTCGGCATCGACCTCTGTGCCATTCGCCTCGCAAACAGCCTCGTTCCGATGGGATGGTCCCAACGTCGCCTTCCACGGTATCGTGGGACACCGTGAAGGACGAGTTTCGAAGACGTGCCGGTGCCGCCTGGAACCACACTGGCGGTTAGTCGTTGACGGGTTCAGGGTGAAGTCTATTACAATCGTGCTTTTTTGCTTAAAGATTTCTTTTTCAGCGTTTAAAGGGGAACTCCGGCGATTTTTTGAGCAACCCCACCTACCGTAAAAACCCGCATATAATACGAGGTTTTTTTCCAAATTTTGCCATGTAAAATTTGCAGCTCGTATTATACGTGGGTCCCAACAATTTTCAGCTTCGATGAGGCGCGATCTAACGCAGTTCGACGTAGTTTCGGTTTCGAAGCAATATGGCATTCAAAACAGCTATCATCATCATCATTAAAATCACAATGTCCGAGGCGCCACCATCCGTCCACAGTCGGGCTAGGCAATGGCGTCGGCGCGAAATCATTGCTCGGCTGCCTTCACAAGAAAAGTTGTTTTGGTTGCGGAAGACATCGGCAACAGTGCTGCCGGACGACAATTCGCCGTAAATGAAGGCAGCATCCGCGGATGGAGATGACAACAAAAGCAAGCTCTGTTCGCGTGCAACGGAACAAGGAGAAGCTTTAGAGGCCCAAAGAATGGCGTGTTCGCCGACGTCGAGGCAAGTTTCAGCGACTTTGTGAAAGAGCAACGTGAAACGGCACCTCGCGACCTCGCCGTAAACATCGAGCTGCTGCAAGAGAAGGCAAGAGAACTTTGGCGCAGCCGACATTGGGCTGCTAGCTTTATGCGCCGCGCCAGGTTTCCACTGCGTCGGCGCACGCTCGTCGCTCGCTGCTCGCTCTTTCAAAAAGTGCGGGAGTTCAAATGCGCTCGAAGGCACTGAAGACGACTGCCTTTGGGAGGAGGCGTCGGACAAGGAGTCTGATAGACGTGATGACAGTGATTAAGGTTCAATTACGACGCAAATAAACGTTTTTCTTAAGACTTCCGGGGTCGTATCTTGCGCGGAAAATTTTCGCAGTCTTTAAATTGTTTCGTATTATACGCGGATAAAACTTTTTTTTTCTTTTTCGCTGTCCTCAAATCATGCCTCGTATTATACGCGGGTTCGTATTATATGGGGGTTTTTAACTCATATTTTCGAAATCGCCGTCTCTTTACTCTTTCCGGTATGCTACTTAGTATCACGAAATTCAGAATAGTTATTGTGAAATCGGCAAATGAAAATGACGCCAAAACAAAGATTCGAATACACCCGCGCTTTTCATTGCCGTGACGTCACCGGTGGGCCGGCTTGCGGTTCGAGCGGGCAGTCTAAAACTAAACTATGCCGAGCATTTGTATCGTGCTGCTGCGCAGGAGCTGGAGCGACTTTCCAAAGCATTCATTTGACACCATAAAACTGTTTGTAATCAGTTGGGAACAAAGTCTACAGCCCAAAGGGTGAACCCCTACCCACCCATGACGCCACTTTTTCAATGTTGCCAATAGAGCTTTTCACTTTGAAAAACACGTACGAGGACCTAAATTGTAAATTCTATAACTTTGCGAAAAAAAGTTATTTTGTCCAAATATTTGGGTTACTAGTTCAGCGATGTTTGTTGGTGTTTTTAGCAAGTTTTTAGGCAAATCGGAGACTATGAAGAAAACGGCGGAGTCTGCCGATGCACGCAACCTTATTGGCCGCGAGGAAGTATGCTTGAGACTTGCCGAACCCCACGTTTCTGAGCAGTCGCCGACCATTAGCGCCTAGATTGTTTCGGTGGTGCAGTCTTAGGGTTTCCGTTTGCAACATCACGACCAAAATTTGCCTTGCCGTGACGTTGCGGGTTGTGATCCAGCCTACTTACCTTCAGTTGCAAGCGACAAATTTGATGGTTTGAGTAAAAAGCACAGTGGAAACTTGAAGCGATGGCATTCTTAAACCAACACCGTCGAAGTTGAGTCCGACACTTATTTCCGCCGATAGAAGCAGAATTCGGCCCACTAAAGACGTGCCGGGAGCTTGGCCAATTGTGGAATGCGGTGGCAAGCAGACCAGAAGACGCTTTGGTCGTACATGCCGGCAGTGGTTGGTACCAATCCAAAACAAAGGTAGAAGGCTGCCATACTATGTTTTCGCCTTAGGGTGTGCCGCAGCGGATGCCATGAGCTGCGTTAACCAATACACCGCTCCACGCGTACCACATGAACTACTGTTGTGCTCCACACAAGTATGTCCAAGCTGTAAAATAGCTTGGATGACTATAAGCGTCTGTTGAGGTACAGTAATCCCTCGTTAGAAACAAAATACATTTTTTTTAATTATTGCTTTTCTGTGGTCCTGATTGAAATGCACACATTTTTAACCGGATTATTCCAAGTGTATCGGCATCCAACCACGCTCATTACGAAGGCCGCGGTGCCGAAAGCATGCAAGCCTTCAAGGACACGCACGGAGACCCTTGCCTTCCCCCTCCTCCTCCACCGAAGCAAATGACAAACTGGGAAAACCGAGTAAACGGCCGGCTCTAGTCCGAACTCGCCAGAGAATTCAACATTCCGGCATCGAGCTGTTCAACACTGTCCACCAGTTTGCAGAGCAAGCAAGGTATACTGGACAGGTTCGAGAAGTTTCTCATGCAGGAGAAAGCGTGCCCGCAATTTGAAGATAAAAATCGCCAACTGCCTTGCTGCATGTAGAATTTTCTTTGCGAGCATGATTGCCAAGCTGGCAAGCATGATTTCTATAGCAGCAACGATTTCTACAGGAGTATATGAAAGAAAACACTTAAGACTGGTAATGTGTTGGAATGTGAAAGCATGGGACAGTTACCATATTTACTCGAATCTAGGCCAATAGTTTTTATACAAAAATTTAAATCTTAACTCATGCTTGGGAGAAGAGCGTGTTGGTTCAGTTCAAGGACGAAGAAAGAATAAAACAATTAAAACTGGGACAATACAACACATCTTTCATGCATGAAGGATGTGTTGTATTGTCCCAGTTTTAATTGTTTTATTCTTTCTTCGTCCTTGAACTTAACTCATGGTTCGGCCTAGAAACGAGGATGCGGCTCACGCCACACCATTTCGTGGCAATGCCAGCTACTGAAACCAAAACTGCCGTATCGTGATTCGTCGCCAGTAGAGTCGCGCCGCTTCATGTTTCAGAAAGCTTTTTGGTGCACGAAAATAACCAAAACAGCAGCAGCCGGCATACTTAATGGGCTGCCTTACGAGATACTAAACTTCTGACATATAAAACACTAATCCACCCTATCACTGAGTATGGTTGGGGGGGGATCGGTGGCCGAGTGGGCTAGCACACACCAGCTCGGAGCAAGCAAGCGAAAGCTCACGCTGCAGAACCCAGGGATCCTGAGTTCAAACCCCACCCCTGCCCGTTTCGATTTGGATGAGCATCGTACCGGCGTGCAGTCGTGTATCACTACTGTGTGGTGCACGTTAAAGACCGCAGGCTAGCAGTTGTATTGCACTAGCTAAATTGCTCATCTACAGCAAGTAACTCAACGCAACTTTGAAATGGCTGACCAACTACACGCTGTATATATATCCACACAACCCCAATTATATGGTTCAATCATTTAGAACCCCTATAAACCATTGAGTATTAACAAACTCGAGTCAATCCGAAAGAAAGCAGAATGTCTCATTCTTAGCCGCTCTGACAACAAATTCTCACCCACCTCTAACCTGCCTTATGAGTCATCTACAAGGAGCCAACACGGCTTAAACATATTTTTTGTGCATATACTGATATGTTAAAATACAGCTTCTTTACCTGAACAATTGAATGAAACAATTAGGAAACAACAGAGCGAGCCATTCTTTTTGTCCTGTTACCGAACAATAGTATTCCGAAAGTGAGGCTTATGCCTAGAAAGTGGAATGGAGAAGAACGCGTTCAAAGTGCACAAACCTTTATCTTTTCTTTAGCATCGATGAATCAAAAATAATTTATAAAAAAACAACTATGCTGCGTAAACGAATGAACCTTTCTGGGAAGACCGTAGATGGTGGTGGATAAAAATATGGTAATTTTCACAATCAACTTTTTTTTTTTTGCAAAAACTTATTTTTTTGGGGTTGTTCCCCTTAATGGTTGCAAGGTCTGTGAGCTTCTGCACCGTTTTGTTGCATCAGTGCAAAAACCATAAGGGGTTCATGGGCCGTCAGTCAAGGCAGATAGGGATTCCTCGAGATCAAAGAGTCAAGAGATCACCCGCCATGTGCAAATTCTGTAGCTTTCCAAAAACTCATTCCCAATCAAAGACGCCCACAGAAAGAAGAAAATGAATTTGAACTAATCATAAACCCGAAACTTACCGCCCTCGTCGGTTCCAGC
The DNA here is from genome assembly GCA_037355805.1 of Ixodes ricinus. Lineage (NCBI taxonomy): Eukaryota > Metazoa > Arthropoda > Arachnida > Ixodida > Ixodidae > Ixodes > Ixodes ricinus. The sequence goes on from JAZHYW010043347.1 coordinate 25,983, forward strand.
TTTCGGTCGGTCTACTGTGGAGCAGGGGATGCCATGAAAGTGGCCCCAGATTCCGACGGCACGAAAACATCCTCGGCGGCAGAGTCTTCGCATGCCTCCGCCACAGGAAGCTGTGGTGAGACTTCCGGGGTCGTAGAGGACACCGAGAATGTCCCATCCAAAGCAACTGCAACATCCACATTCCCAGAGTCGCACAGAGCCTCGCTTCCATTGCCTGGTTGGGAGAAAGTTGCTTCCGCCAAAGAATTGAAGGGAAGTCCAAGGGGGTGCTGGGAGGCACTGCTGGCAGCTCCTGCAACAACACCAACGCTGTCTTTGAGTGAAGCTTTAACAAACGTTGGATGAGAGAACGGCATCTCGTAAAATGGCAGATGTCTGCAAGAGGCTTTCCAGCAGACTTTATCTACCGTATTATTTTGTCTCAACCCGGAAAAGGGCTAGCACTGTCCGTGAGGCATGCTTTCTTCGTAATCACATCCCTTATCTCGTTTCCGTCACTAATCGGTACCAGGACCGATATATATTGCTAGCATCTGGCGGCTTGCTCAGCTATATATTGCGACTATGCGTGCGAGAACTCTCGTACGAAGTCACACCGCCGACCCCACTCGCACACATCAGGTTTCATTTAAGGACAGCGGCAGTTGCCACAATCTTCATACTCAACCTACGACGCAGCGTACACCACGCTGCACCGCTTCATTACGTATAAAATAAATGCATTTGCCCGGAGAATTGAAACTGGTGACGAGGAAGTTTCTCGAAGAATGGACGGCTACGCTCATCATGGACGGATTCCGGAGTTTTCCCCCGGCGGAAACTGGAGTTTGTGGTAGGAACGCCTTTAACTCTACTTCGAGGTTAAGAACAACATGAGCTCCGCAAAGAGGCGAGCCTTCCTCCTGACGTCCTGCGGTGAATCAACCTACGACACCGTACAAGCCCTGCTCGCATCCAAGAAGCCTTCGGAGGTCGCGTTTGAGGAGAGCCTCAACGAACACTATGACCCCAAACCGGCGGAACTACTCAGTCGGTTCAAATTCCACCAACGGAACCAAACACCGACTGAGTCCATCTCCGAGCATGTGGTCGCACTGCGAAAGATCGCTGCTGACTAACTTCCGCCCAGTGATGACCGCACCCACCCTGGCAACGGCCATGACAGCCGTGCCCGAGTCAGATGCCAGTTCATCACAAAAGAGACAGGTCCTGCAAGCCCCAGCGAGAGCATTCTTCACCGAGGTTACCACTCCAAGTGATGCCGAGGGACAGACTCGCTCGTGGTGTCAAGGATTCACACCTTCAACTATGTTCGCTAGAGGAACGGAACATCACCTGCGGCAGCATCTACGCTGTAAGCATGCAAGCATGCAAAAGCCACGTGAAAATTTTGTCACAAGAAGGGACACCTCAAAAAAGCGTGTTTTAAGCTCAAAGTTCAACGCAAGGCGCAGGAACGCTCGCCAAGTCACACCCATCAGTTAAAAGCTACGCAAGATGAGACGGATGGAGACATCTTTGCTGAGAACAAAGTCGCTCAAGGGGACATATCGCTGGATCATTGTTACACTCCTGGTGGACGGAAGACCTCTGAAAAGGAAGTGGACTCCGGTGCTTTGCACTATCATCAGCTCCGAGACTTTCTCACGTTTGGCAAGATCAACTGCCTCAGCTCAAACGCTGCGATCTCTTTGCATGTATAGGCTAGAGACAAGATTCAGATCGCTGAAAAACTCCGTTACCGTACGATTCAAGGGGAAGAAACTAGTCTACCTTTACATGGTTACTGGAGCAAGAGCAAACCTAATGGGCCGAGACTGGTTTTCTGCTTTCGACATCAAGGTGTCTGGAGCACATACTGTCACCGAGAACTCTCAACGATATTATCGCAAAGCATGACAGTGTTCAAAGGAACCCTCGATGGACATGTCGACACCCCTGTGCACATTGACCTTAACCAAGAGGCAACACCAAAATTTTTGAAATGCCGACCAGTTCCCCTGCTTTACAGACAGCGGTACACGAGGAGCTGGAGCTCTGAACATTTTGGAACCAGTGAAGTCGTTGTACTGGGAAACTGCTATTTCCTTAAAAATAAGCCTCAATGAATAGCGATTTTTTTGTACCACAACAAAAATTCACACCAAATCGGTAGGGAAAAAATAAACCCTAAAAAAACTCTCCTGAATTTGGGGGTGTTTCTTGCCATTTTAGCAGAGTGAATGCTTGAGAGGAGGCAACCTCCTCTTCAACGTTCGCTCTTCTAAAGTAGAAAGAGGTGGGAGGAGCTTCTCAATCTCTTAAGTCGCCACCGACTATAGTTACGACTCCACTACGTTAGACCGCATGGTGGTTATAGTGAAATAATCTGGGACACAAACCTCCAGTGGCAGAGCAACGTCGAACGGCTCTTGCGTTGCAGGGCTCAGGCCCCGCAGCACCGTACAGTTCAGGGAGTTCGGAAAGGAGAAGTCCGACAAGTCCACGCGGGAGGACTTGTCGACTTGGGTTGGAACTCCGGCAGCATCATTGCCTCTACTGGAGATTCCCGGTGAAATGTCGCTGCACATCCAAGATGGGTCATCTGGGGCAAGGGACGGCTGAAAGCACCAATTGTTCCGGACAAAAAGTTAGCTTTTCCTTAGAGTACACAAGTATCTAAACAGGTATGAGGCATGCCAGTTCAAGGGTTTGAGAAGATTGTCGTTTCAATGTCCTCTGAACCATTTGATCAACCTCCTCTGACCTTACATTCTGCAGTCACAATCCTGGAAATTGAGAGATTGCCGCCCTCTCGATCTAGGAGTGGGTTACTGCTTGTGTTGGTGATCTCTCCTTTCCTTTGTAA
>JAZHYW010043348.1:0-58848 GCA_037355805.1 Ixodes ricinus
AGCAGCCAAGCGCTGCACCTTTTCTAGTTGAGCGACGTGTGTTTTATAGTGAGGGAACCATACGACATTAGCATATTCCATTATGGGACGTACCAGTGCCTTATAGGCTACTAACTTTGTTTCGTGGGATGCTGATTTTAAAACTCTTCTTAGATACCGTAGTTTGTTAATTGCTTTGGTAGTAATGAAGTCGATGTGGGTTTCCCATCTAAGGCTCTGCTGAAATTGAAGTCCGAGGTATTTGTACTGTTCGACTTTTTGAAGGGGAGTGTTGTCAATGCTGTAGGGAAATTGCAGAGTACTTTTCTTATTACTGATTATTATGTAAACAGATTTTTTTGCGTTTAATACCATTTTCCAATCAGAACACCAGTCACTGATCACTTGCAATGCACTGTCTAGTAAAAGTTGGTCGTTTTGAGTTTTGACTTCGGTGTACAATATGCAGTCGTCCGCGAACGGTCTAATGTTTACATCAATGTTGTCGACTATGTCGTTAATATAGCGTGAGAAAAGAAGAGGTGCTAGCACAGATCCCTGTGGGACTCCAGAAGTAACTGTGGTTAATGGTGAACTGTGCCCGTTAACTTTGACGAACTGTTTTCTATCAGTAAAGTATGCTTCAATCCAACTAACAATTTGTCCTGGGCCAAGTAAGGTTTTAAGTTTTAGCAATAATTTAGTGTGTGAGACTCTGTCGAAGGCTTTGGAGAAATCTAAAAGGATAACGTCAGTTTGGCTACGATTATTAATTGCTGAGGATAAATCATGCACACATTCTGTTAGCTGCGTTACTGTTGAAAGTCCAGATCTAAAGCCATGTTGACGGCTAGTTAACAGGTGACTTGTTTCTATAAATACAGTGATGTGTTTTAGTACAACATGCTCCAGAATCTTGGAACAAGACGATGTAAGCGAAATGGGCCTATAATTTGACGGATCTTTCTTATCACCTGATTTGTGAATAGGTACCACGTGCGCAAGTTTCCAGTCAGATGGTATTTGGGCTGTTTCTAGTGATTTAATAAATATTAGTGTCAGATACTTAGCAGACCATTCCGCGTAACGTCTAAGGAATACGTTTGAAATATTATCTGGGCCACAGCTTTTCTTATGGTATATTCAGCTGGTCACTTTCGAGCGCTCCAATCATCCGAGTCCGAGCTACCAGATTTCTGAGCGCCTCCGCATCGGAGCGAGAGAATCGGCGCGCCCAGCCGAACGCTCCTCTACTTTTCAGAGCGGCAAGCCGAGCGGATAGAGGGTCGCCTGTGCCACTAGAGGACGGCGCGAGCCGCCCTCTAGCGGAACTTTTGCTTCTCGGATTCAATGGGTTCAGCAGTATTCAGTCATCCATCCATCCGTCAATCCTTGAAAAATGGCAGCCATCAACGCGGACGCTGATTAGGTCAACGCAAGCCAGCCGTGCCAAGCGGAAGTTCCTGCGGAACTATAAAAACAGACAACATTACAGCTTGAAAACTCTCGTACTTTTGTTCTTACCGCTTCGTCCGTGTAGGTTCGCACTATGGGAAGTATTCACTGGACGCCATATTTGTGGGCGCTGTTGAAAGCGCATGCTCAGGATGAGCTCACATTAATAGTCTGCTAAGACCGGCACTCTCGATGGTGCGGAATGCACGTTGCAAAAGAACTGTAGAAGCTCACCATCAGCCCGCGATTAGCATTCGCGCACACAGATATGGCCGCCAGTGAATATTCCCTATACAAACATAGGCCTTGACCTTGGGCACCGTACAAGGCGCGTCAAACAACTCGGCAAACTTCGCCTCGTAAACACGGCCCTCCTCGTCGTCGTCCGAGCTGCTGGTGTTGTCACTGTCTGTTAGCTTCGCCAGCAGCACTGACGGTGCCACCCCTAACATTAAACGTCTTCGTTTCAACGACATTTCACCTCAATTCGGGGAGCACAACACAACGGTGACGGCGTCGAGACTGACGGCTGTTTTTCGCAGCCCTCTTTCTTCGGAGTAGCTGCGTTCTCGCCGTCCGCTTCCGACACAAAAGCAAAATGGCGGAATGGCTGGAGTCACGTGACCGGTCGGCAGCCAGATCTCTCGTGCGCTCCACTTCCAAGTCAGAGCGCCTCAAACCGCTCCGATTCGGAGGACGGCGAGAGTCGGAGCTTCGAGAGCGCTCCGAAAGAACCAGGCGAATATACTTGGAGCGCCTGAAATCGACCAGCCGAATGCACACCGGCTTTTCAGAGCGCTCCAAGAGGCTGAAAAGCGACCAGCCGAATATACCATTAGTGTCTAAACTTAGTAGGAGGGAGAGAATGCCAGGTTCAGATATAGTGGTTATCAATGAATGGGCTCTGGCTGTGATTAAAAGGGGGTGTCCGTCCATTATCTGTTGTAAATACGGACGCAAAATAATCATTAAATGCCAGAGGAAGTTCTGAGTGTTCGTGAGAGAGTGATTCGGTAGCGCTGGATTTCCTTGGGTTCACGTATCTCCAAAATTTTTCTGGGGAAGTTCTAATAAATGACTGAAGAGTGGAGTTCAAATACGATTCTTTGGAAGTTTTTATTTCTTGTTTCAGTTTACTATTCAGAACCGAAAACTGGTTTCTGTTAAGTGGTACTTTTTGCTCCTTCGCTCTTTTCCTTAGCCGGCTGAGCTTACGTTTAGTATGAATAATGTCTCGAGTTATCCACGGGTTATCCTTTTTTGTTCTTTTATTCTTGGTGGGGATGAACTTAACCATACAATAATTCACTGTTTTCTTAAAAAATCCCACAAGTTATCTACGGAAGCATGGTCATCGAGAAAGAGTTCTAAGAAATGGATCGTATTGCATATCAAGAAGATCAAGTATGCCAACATCGTCCGCTTTATAATAGTCCGGCAGTACGGAACATGGAGAGGAGTTGTTAATTGGTGGTCGCGTTTTGAAGGACGCCAAGACCATTGAGTGATCAGAGATGCCATCTAGAATATCTACCGTGCAATCAAGTATTTCAAAATGTTGACTTACAAATATAAGGTCGAGTAATGATTGAGATGAACCATGAACACGCGTGGGCTCTCTTACTATCTGGTCGAGGTTATAACAAAAACACATTTCAAGTAGAGCATCCGCGTTTACAGGTTTTTCACACACATGATGTTCCCAGTCAATTTCCGGAACGTTGAAATCGCCGGCCATGATGACTCGACTATTATTGTTTACATTTTCATCAACATAACTGTGAAGAGTGTCAAAGAAACTAGGCGGTGCACCTGGAGGCCTGTATACGGCACCAACAAAACATGAATACTCGTGAAATGAAACTTTGCACCAAATAGATTCAATTCCAGGAACATCAGGCATTTCAGTATATTTAAAGCCCTTTCTGATAGCGATGGCCACCCCGCCGCCACGACCACCTCGATCTTTACGTATTATTGTGTAGTTGGGCGGAACGACCTCGCTATCAAGGACACTCGGAGACAGCCACGTTTCAGTGATAATGACGACATCGGGATCGGTACTCAGGAAACATGCTTCAAGTTCAATCAGTTTATTAACAACACTTCTAGCATTTAAATTCAAGATTCTTAGTTCGGTTTGGCGGCGCTCTTTATTTTTGTGCTGTCATGCTGGGCCTGATAGGGCGCTGTCGCTTGCCGTGACTCTATCGCGAACCGGGGATTTATCGCCTATCGTTTCGTCCCACGCGTACAACACGTTGTTGATTCGCACCTTGTCATAGACAAGCGCTACTTTGTCACCCGCTCTTTTGTTGTCTTTAGTGCAATCCAAGAGCTTCTTTCTGATAAGCTGGACTCGCTTCGAAAAATCCTCGTTGATTGAAATATTAGTACCACGCAGTTTTGAATAGTTTCTTAGTATTGTTAGTTTGTCTCTGAAGTCCAGAAGCTTTAGGATAACCGGTCGGGCTTTTCCGGGTGTTTGACTACCCAGTCTGTGAATCCTTTCAATTCCAGACGTAGAAACGTGAAGAATATCTTCAATTATGGTTTTAGATACTCGTGCTTCTAAGCTGTTACTGTTCTCATTTTCTGTTTCTTCTAGTCCGAATATTATTAAGTTGTTTCTCCGACTGCGGTTTTCTAAGTCGTCCATCTTATCTACAAGGGTACTTACGGTCTTCTCAAGTTTTTCAATTTTCCTATCTTGTTTTATTGATGCAGCTTTAACACTATCGATTTCTTTAAGCTTAACTTCTATGGCATCCAGCCTTTTACAAGCTTCTTTTTGGCTAGTTTTAATCTCTTGAACGTCGCTTGCAATTACGGTAAGTTTGTCCATTATATCTTTCAATTCAACCGGTCCTGGATTTGATTCAATGTCTCCGCACAACAAGAGCAGGCTTTTCAGCGACAGTAAAATATCCCCAAGGACACAACAGAGTTACCGTGGGCACGGCAGCATTCTCAAACACACGTTATTACTGTGGTATGAACAAGGATAACGTTTGCTCACCTGCACAATGAACACAAATGGGTTATGGGCTGTCATGTTGACGAGGCCGCCGTGCCCACGAAGAAGGTCGAGTTGCCGCGCGCCCTTTATGTCCCTCGGGAACGCCCCTTGTGCTGATGCCGTTGACGATGCGGTAGGCGGGTAGTGAAGAGTGGCGATGAAATCCAAAGAGGCGAACGCTTCTTGGCCATGGTTGCTGTTCTTCAAAGTGGCATTCTCTGCGTTGGCTATGACGCTTCCTCGGCTGAATCCACGCTGGTCTCGTATCTCCGCTTGATAGTCGGCAGGAGATAGCAGGAGGGTGACGAGTATCTGCACAATGAACACAAATGGGTTATGGGCTGTCATGTTGACGAGGCCGCCGTGCCCACCAATATATATATATATACGGTATATATATATATATATATTGGTTTTAGTGAGTTCGACACACTCGTGTCAATATCATACTAACCAATGCCGCGGAGCTTGTATTGTAGATCATAGATGTCAAATCACATTCCAAAGAAAAAAAGAAAAAAACTTTCATAGCAGTCGGTCATGAAACTCACAATGTAAAATTTTAGTGGGGCAAATTTGCCTAGATGGCGCTCGTTGTCTAGCAAGCACATGTTTTTGTATTTTGCGCTCGTCGTTGCTGCATTTCCTTGTTTTTTTCTGGCAGGAGGCTCCGCCCATAACCATCCTCCGTTTCACGGCGCGCGTAGGCCATCGACACGAAAGTGGTTTGCACTTACCGTTTTTCAAGGAATGCCTCCGGCCTTGTTTTTATTTGCACTTCGTTGAATGCTTTATCAGCTCTGCTGGACGCTGAGGAGGCACGGATGGCTGCGCTGGTGGTACTGTGCTGGTGGTACAGATGGCGCAGGTTGAGAGCTTTGCAGCGTTCTCATAGTGACCTGACGACGTTATAGGATCTCCTTGTCATTTACGTTTTCGGCTGTGTGTACTGGTATTTTTTAACTGCCATCAAAAAATGACACGTGTATTGCGTGTTGCGAAACGAAGTTTCATCATTTTGTGCGTCATTACGGCGGCGAGGATAACTGACAACAAAATAAGGGCATGGTGACGGGACGGGAGCAGAGTGAGGTTTAGTCTATATTTAGGTCTTGTTAGTAGGGGGCTGCAAGAGGGGTGTGGGAGGAAACAGTTTATGGCGCCACATCGTTTATTTTTGCTAAACAAATATGAAGCCTATGGTTGAGACGTTTTGCTTTGGTATAGTTTTCAGTCTTCAGTGTCACGTACGTGGTTGATGATTCGAGATGAAGCAAAATGTAGAGGATGTTGCCCCAATACGTTGCGCGATTCGCACCTGACTCTTTGCTGTTTTTTTTTGTGTGCAAAAGGTACGTTGACTCATCCGCTTGAGGGTACCAACCACTTGGATCAATTAAGTGCTGTCCAAACAGATCACAACAGATGGCGTGCCTGCTCACAGCAAATGAAGTGTTTTCTAAGTTCACGGCATATTCCGTACACCGGTCTGCTTTTTAGTTTTTTTTCATGCCAGGGGGATGTAGCTTTCCTCCGCTTGCGTCTTTAGACAGAGGCTTAGAGATTGCTCATCACGTGGACGAGGACAGCCTCTCACGCGCTCTGCTGGCTGTCGTCAAGGCCTCCGCCGCTACAATTGGTGCCCGATCTTCCTAAAACAAAAAAGGAAACAGACGACAGCGAGGACGCGAGGAGGAATGCCGTGCTGATTGCGTGGTTGATGTCCTAACTGAAAACGGACGCACGCACAGCAACTTTTATGGCATATGCCGAGGTTGTGTCGTGGCACGCCATCTTCCGTGTCCTGTTTGAACATCTCTTTACATTACTTTTCTCAATTCAGTTATTTCAGGTCCCGGATCTCAGTACCATCATTAGGCTAACAACTGACATCACCGTGAATTCACCGAGCTAGCTGAGACGTTTAGTGTTTTTGTTAGAGGTGCGCGAATAGTGAAATTTCACATCAATGCAAATTCGAATCGAATAGTGCTGAATACTTACCAAAAGGTACAATGTCAAATCGAATATCCAATATAAATCCTCTTATTTGCAGTGCAGAGAAACTATACATAATCCGCCTATACTAAAAAATAAGACAAAAACAAAAAAACAATAAACGAATGCTTATTTTACGGCAAGCGCGCTGAACGAAGAGTGGCTAGCGCGATTAAAACCAGCGTCAATGATCAGTTACCAAGCTTGATTTACAAATACCTAAGACGCAGCAGAAAAAGTGTCTTCCCATTCACCCGTGAACACACATCGTCAGCAACAATATGTATTCACTTTGCTCGAGGAATGCAAGAACCGAGCTATGCTTTTTATCTATATGGTTAATCAGTCAAGCCTTCTCAATGCAGGTTTAATTTATGTGCAGTCGAGGCCTGCGAGGACTTTGTGCTCTTGAATAAATCCGATTTTGTCCAGCAGCATTCGAGGTGCCAAATTATTTGAAGTCGAGAATACTAGGAATCCGAAAACTGAATTGAATTATAGGGGCAATCAATATTCGATTCAAATATTCGTATACTCCTAGCTTTCTTTAACCATCGCGCATCGGTCATTTGTAACGCCTCCCCAGAAACTTGGGAGCAACTTTTCGGTTCACCAAACAATTTTCGTGGTATTCTATGCTGTTTGATTTATTCGTCTTATTGTTCGCGCAAAACTCAAGTTTCCATTTGTTGGGAGGAATTCTGTAAGCTTTATTGCATAATGCTCCATCAAGCATTTTCAGAAGCGTCTCATTGTTTTTTTCTTACGTTCGATTATCTCGACGAAATGTTTACTAGAGTTCAGATGATTTAATAAAAAATCAACTTGCTTTATGTTGCTTTTTTGCTTAATAGGTGGCGTTATCGGGATATTGTTGTTTTTCGGTAAGGTTGTGAATTAAATGGTGAACTCATCTCTCTTTCAGAGTTGCCTCTCTTTTCCTGCATCTCATCAAATCAATTTGAAATTGACAAGTGCGATTGTCCCCACCTTAAAATATTCTCACGAATGAGAGACGATGAGGCAGGAGAAAACGGAATGACCTAAAGATTTACTGAGGGCGAACATGTGCCATAAAGAAAAAGAAGAACACACGTCGAGAAAGCAATAGCGAGTGCTGACGGCGGCAGCGGCAAGTGACGGTGCGTCGGCGTGACAGCAGGCTATCGCGAGAGAAAATCAGGGAAAGAATCAGCAATACGGAGCTCGGCTCTTTATCGACTATGCCCGTCATCTCGAATATTCGACATAGTATGTTCGAGAAACAACTAGAGCGAGATTCGACTTGGCAAGGTCCTTCTGGCCTCATTATCTTTTACGCTCTATGCACGAACCTTCAAGATGAACGTCGAAGCGTATCTTCTCGATCACGTGCGCGAAAATATTTTGCGGGGCAACAACATTTCGCCGTAATCTCGCAGGTACTTGCATGGTAAGAGTGGGATATGTGCGCTTTGTTTCGAGTTGTTATTTTTTTTGTTATGCACCACAGAAGGCCAGGAGCTGCTTGGGGGTAAGTGAAGTAATATTTTTATTATTATACATACTCACCTGCATACGTACTGGACGCGTACGGTACTCATAACAAGTAATACTCGTAATAAATTTCATTTTTGGGTAATATGATTACTTTCAGACGCACTCAAGTTACTTGTAGCCGTTATTATTGTTCCCTTCACTTTTTAAAGGCTCCTTTGTTTTTACTAGATTTCTACCAAGGAATCATAGAACCGAGTCTCCGAGAGCAGGATGGTTTACCAATATTGGTGGATCAAGAAGTTGTTATAGTTCGGTGATTCTAATTCAGTAATAGACGATACAAAAAACGCGTTTGAAAATCGGCAAAAAAATTCATAATCTAAACACTGAGACAAAAAAAAAGAAAGAAAAAAACAAGACGACACGAGATTTGAAGATTATTTCTCATTCTCTCAGGGTTTAGCTTATGACGTTTTCTAAATATTTCGCCAACGTAATGTCGCTCCTTAGAAACATCTGTCGCTTTTCTAATAAAAATATAAAGGTTACTTTTTCAAGTAAGGGTCACGCGCTTTTTCTTATCAAGTTATAAAGTGATCTACTTAAATACTTCTTAAGAAAGAGTAATTATAATCGATTATTTTTTTTGAAAAACGTGTCCAAGACTGATACATACATACATACATACATTCATACATGTATGTATACATACATACATACATACTTACATCCATCCATACATAAAGTATATATGCATACATACATACATACACGCACACGCACACACACCGGCCTTACACCATCAAGCGCCCTGCGCGAACTCCGGCCGTAAGCGCCCCCCCTCCCCCCCCCCCCCCTCCGCCTTTTTATCCACAGCGGCGCCTCCCTCTTGATGGCGTCCTGGGCGACCGCACAGATCGCCCACCGCTAGAGGAGGCCCTGCATAGAAGCATGTATGCATACATATATACAAGTAATTAAAGGCGTAATGAGCTTGTTATAATATAAAAACCAGTTGAACTTAGGTAACAGAGAGAAAGAGACAGGCCTACCGCTAGTGGAGTTATTATATAATTAATTATCAAATGCGAGAAATAAAAAATATAAAAATGAATGAAGAACGAAATAAACAAAGAAATAAAAACTTTCAAGACGAAGCTAGAAACGCGCGCAGCGCCACAATCGCCAGCTGTTCTTGGAAATGTCCCTGAAACCGGGATACTAGTCCCATCATAGTAAACGACCAGCAGTAACGAAGTAACGAACCGGCTCCGCGTAGCTTTAACAATGCGTATATTTTCGTGATCAACGGACCGGGCGGAATTTGCCCTTTTTAGCGTGACCATGAATTCATGCTCTCGTTCATGAAGTATCTGGGTGCATAGAGGCCGGCGGAAGGAAGGAAAGCACCGTCGGTCGGAGTTAATCGAGGGTGAAATCGCGGCCCTTGGCACTCCCGTTCATTAGAAGCAGGAAGAGCGACGGGTCGGCAAGCGATCTTCTTGCTTCGCGTGCGAGGGCGCGGTTAATAAGTGTCTTCGGCTCAAGGATTCGCAGCGGGAACGTACTTGCCGTGAAGAGGGGAAAACGGCAAAATAGAACCTTTCAAAAGTGCGCGCCACCTAGTAGATGCTGCGCCAATGATCCGAGTCGGCCATTGTTTGGGAACGCACTCTGAGCGCCTATTGGCCACGAGGGTGACGTCAGTGTTCGGTGCGAACTCGGCTTTGCTCGTGTCGAAAACGATTGCTGCGTCAGCGTTCGAAGAGGGCTCGGATCGAATTGCACGCTTTTTGCTCAAAAAATATATACCGCCAATGTTGCTTGATGAACTCGCGAAAAGGATCCATTGGGGGAAATAAATCCGGCGCTTTCGAACTCACAGAGTGTATACGGAACGCAAGTTCGTCTGCTTCTTTGGCAGGGCTTATGATGACGTCAGAACGCCGAGCTATGATTGGTTGTGATGGAGGGATAGTGGGTAGACCTCGAAGCGAGATGTCTTGAGGTCTACCCAGTATCCTTTCAATCAGAGCCAATCAGAGCTCGGCGTCTTTTTGATGTCACCAAAACTCTTGCAAATGTAAGCAGAGGACCTTGCGCTCCACACATATCAACATGGTTCTCAGGCAGGACGTTAGTTTGGCAAGAAACATGTTGGTCCGCGTGTCCCGTTGGTCTATTTTGATTCGTATTTAATTAGAAACACGATAAAAATAAATAAATAAGAGCTATGGTCTCGAGTTGAGATCTGTGGAAAGTTTTGGGACCATATTTATTTTGTTGTATAAAGATGCACTACTCGAATGGCGTGGGCTCGAGTTGGTAAAACTTTGTGTTGTTCCCCAAGGCAGATTGTAGTCGACGTGACTGTTTTCTCAACTTGCCCCGAAAGCACCTGCTCATGTTACCTCGTGCTGCCACCAACTTGCACAACCACGACCCGAGCACGTATTAGTCCTTAGAGATAGATGCATATTCGTATTGAGAAATATAAGCGGGAATTTTTGCGCTGACTGGCTCGTTCGTAGGGAAGGGTAGAGAGGAACACAGACATTTAGAATAAGAGCGATTCACGAAGAACCCCCTTCCCCAATCACACACGCAGACACAGGCAGGCATTTGAAGTTGACCTTGAAGAATATTTTTGTTTTACAAATTTTTGGAGCGCTTTAAAGACGATACGTTGATGCCAGCGATTGCTTCATGATCCCAGGACTTTTGCCACAGTAAAAGAGCATGAGCCCATCAACTGAAGCACTCTTAATTATCGTGTGTTTTCTTTGAGCTTGGTATTCAATGCCTTCAAGAAAGTGTGGCAGCGCCGCAACTATTTCAGTCATATTCGTCGGATAGTGGTTGAGGTCGATGGGGTTGAAGGCGACTGATTTCAGCTTCTACGGGTGCATCGCGGCAAAGCTTCTTTAACTTAAAACTGTAGAGCTCGTTTACAACGCATCAAAGAGACTTGTCCGAAGCAATCAAAATATTGTGAAGGACCGCAGTTGTCATTATCTCGAGTGACTAGGTTGAATCATAGCCTCCTCTATACTCACAGAGCCTGGCAGTTCGACGACGGAGCCATAGAGTGCCCGGTCGTAGATTTGGAGTGCGAGGATCTTGTAGCACAGAGCATCGAAGAGCCATTTCTCGGGGAGGCTGGACGTCAGAGCACAGCTTTTGCAGCGGCGAGGACCTGAAACACACATTCGGGTCCTCCCGTCTCGCCGCAGCGTCTCGCGGTCAGTGGCGAAACGCTGTGTTTCGGCGTCTCGCCGCAGCGGGGCGCCAGTCACGTGGCTCTCCTCTCATCCGTTGTCTGCCGCTCCACCTTTTCCATTTCGGCGGCCGCTTCTCGTAGCGATCTGCCAGGCTTTGTCAGCATAGAGGAGGCTATGGTTGAATGCAATTAGGACGCCGCGTATCGTCGTTCTGACTGCGGAGAGGAAACGCCGAATGTGATTTAAAAACACTTCACGCTTTCGCGGTACTGGGAGTAATTAGCTTTCTAGGAGCACAATGACTGAGCTCCATGGAGCGAATATCCGGCAAGCAGTCGTCGAACTTCGCCCGGCGGCCGACTTGCTTTGAGCGGGGCGTCACAGCCACTGTTCTGACGCCGCCCGCAGAGCAACGCGGCCTCGCGAAATTCGCGACAGACAACACTTCAGTTTGCCCGCATAGTTTAGCGGGGAAAATGAGGTCACGTGACCTATACACCAATTCAGTTTCCCCGCTAAATTTAGCAGGAAAACTGAATTGACGTCACGTGACATATAAAACGCTTCTTTAGTTTCTGTCTCAAAATTTAGAGTGAAAATTTGTATCTCATGACCTACACTGCAATTTAGTTGGTCCGCTATGTTTAGCGGAGAAATTGATAAAAATATAGGTTCTTCACTCACGAAAGACTGTTTAATAGCTTCAAGAAAGTTCAAAACGATCGAAGCCGATTCCATGCCATCTGAGTCTCAGGTGACCTTCGGGAAGGGACCGGCGATGCGAGGGGCACGTGCACTGTATCTCACAATACTCCTTGTCACTTAAAGAAAAAGAAAGTTTTGCGCATTGTTCATACGCCGCGCGATGTAGTTCTCACAAGGTTCGGTTGTCGAAGGAATAGAACGATGCTTTTGGTGTTTGCAACGTTTACGTCTGGATAAAATAACATAAAGCTAATCGACTAAGATGTACCGACTTGTAGCTTCAATCATCGTAATTAGTAATTAGGTGGGAATTCGTTGCGTTCCGCGTGGAGCCAGACTTGTTTCAATTAGAGTTCTTGAGGTGAAAACGTGATCTAGTGGCGTGCAGTGCATTCAAAGCCAGGGGTGGGAGAGAGAGGGAAAGCCGTTTTTGTAGGAAGTTTGAGGGACAGGTCGATCTCCTAGGGAGACAAAAGCGACGTCTGGGAAACAAGCTAGAAGGTCAGTGTAAGAGGATAATTCCTCCTTTCTCTTCAACGGCTCGGGTTACGCTCTCGCCGCCTCTGTACCTTTGGCAACGCTGCGCGCAGACGGAGACAGCGCTGTCACGTGACATGCCCAAAGCACTGCATTGGCTTGGATGCCTCGTAGCGTCCGCGCCGGTTCATTGTTAGCTGAAAAGGAGTATGCTGGCAGACTTCAGCCTTTGAGCATCAATTAGGCAGATCTCCCCTTTCCGCGAGTGTTCCGACAGGAAGTAACTTTATCCATTAGCGAAACGAGACTGTCATGTTGTTTCTGCGGGTGTCCCTATATATACAGCTAAACAAGCAACGGAGTCGGCACTTCGGAAAAAGGGTCATGCGAGGCAGCTGCCGCCGCCGTATAAATAAGCCAGCGGCCCGCTCAAACGAGTGGTTATGTCAACATGACCTTCCTACCGCACTGAATGTGCACAGCCGCGGATCTTATCGCGGCTATTGTCAATGGCAAGCTTATAATACGGTGACTTGCCGACTTTGAACTCGTTCGTTGTTGTTTTTTCGCTGCGTGGCTGTTTTCTTTTGTTCTTTAGCCTTTAGGGCTAACGTTAAGCACGATTCACGAGGTGGGATTTTGCTCGCGAATTCGCAGTTGTGACGTCGGGCACCACAACACCTCCCAAATTTTTTTTGTCGCACGAGCAAACGTTGCAACTACGAAATCGCAAGTAAAATCGCACCACGTGAATTAGGCTTTACGAAGGCTTATTAATCCGCTTGTTAGTTGGTGAGATAAGAGAAGCTGCTGCCTGTCAGCGCCTTTTAGAAGAGGCCATAAGGTGGTGGTATTAGAACTTACAAATCGTGATTGCATGCCTTATTCAAAACATGATTCTCTAACGAAAAATAATAAAGGTGCTGCGTAATTATGATAACAAAGTTAGGATTAGATTTCAACAAGCAATTATAAACGTGTAGGTAACAAAGGTTCACGAACAAATTCGAGAGCAATGAAAAGCGAGAGCAGCAGCAACAGAATTTATTTGACAGACGATTCAGAGATGCGCCTCTTGTTTTTATGTGTGAAAAAGGAAACTCTTTTAGAGAATGTTCTCTGATAAAAGTCTGTTCTCACTTTTTTAATTTTTACTTTCCGTCAAAGTGTTCTTTGTCAAAATATGTTCACGTTTTATAGCATAAAATCACACACCTGGAACACGAGAGAAATACTTTCAGTTTTGTGAGCGTTATCAAGCAGGTTAATTGATCGCTCTGCACCGATGCACCCGTTCTAGGCTCAATGAAACCCTCTACACCTTTACATATCTCAAAACGTGCCCCAAGAGATGCCGCTTTTATTTGGGATTAAATTAATGCTCAGAGACGTATAAAAATTGATTGTTCAAAGTGACCCCCCCCCTTTTTTTTCATGAAAAAGTATTACTATGAAGGGATTTCCTTCTTTTCCATTTCTTGGACAAATAAAACGTCTGCTTGCTTCATAACTTCATGTTATTTTATTTTACGGCTTCTTTCTTTCTTTTGCAATACATTTTTATTAGGACTTATAGAAAACATTTTTTTCTTTGGTTGAACCGATATATCTAAGTAGAAAAATTATTCAAAATGGATGCTTGGGCGTGTTGGTAAGGCATGATGATTAAAACGTAGAGCGTAAACAGAAGAAACAGAAGAGAGAAAATGCAGAGTTGCTGAACGTACAACTGAAGTTTAATCGTCAAGGCGCAACCCTATGTACGACGACCAAACAAAAAACATCACACACTCACCCAATGACACACACTAGATCCCAGCACCATCATCGCGAATATTGTCGTCTTGCAAGCAATTCTAACTCTAACAGATAGCGAAACAGACGGTGCGCTTACACATTTTCCTCTGGGCGCGCAATCGTCTCCGCTGTTATAATTTCTCTGGTCAGGGAACTGCCGCTTCTTCTAATGACTGAGCACTTTTCATTTAAATCTGCAACACACCCACAGTCACGACAGTGAATGTTCAAGTGTCCCGATACCACCCCTTTACATTGCGATAGTGTTCTCTCAACCTATCGATCAGACATCTGCAAGTCTGCCCTATGTACTGTTTACCACAGGAATACAATACAATACAATACAATACAAAGGAAAGCGAAATGAAATAAAAAACTTTTTTTGCGCTATTCAACAAAGCGATTTTGATACTTCTTAGTACAACCCACACATCCCCCGGCTGTACGATTGACATTTCTGCAAAGCTTAGATAACCTGTTAGGGACAGAAAACACAACATTGACGTCAACTCGCTTTTCTATTCATTTTTTTTAATTCATGGGAAACTTTATGGAAATACGGCACCACAGGAACTTCATTTCTGTTTCTTTTTTCTTTTTCTGGGAACGTTTACCACATCTACATTGCCTTCTATTTTAATTTTCTTCAATGGAGTGCCTGTGAGTCTTTGAACGACGTCAGTAGCTGTTCAGGATACTCCGCTATTTGAAGGTGAAAAACTTGAGCGCCAAACCTCACCTGAGCTCGGTGGGAACAGGATTCCTTTAAAGCGTTCGTGAAGCACAGATTCACGATGCCCCTTTTTACTCATTTGGAATGGGCAGATTAATAGGATAAAAGTGGCTTTAGTTTACGGGGTTCATACGAACAACAAACGCATTCTTCTAAAAAGTGAAGACGGAGGTCGAGGAAACGTATGGACCAATTAGCAGCCAACTCGTGAGTTAAAACCAATGGAGCAAGACAGTGACTAAAACAGACAAAAAATTCGACACCAAGTGGGTCACGCAATGGTTTGTACTTCTAAAATCACAAGAAAGTCGTCAACATGTCTGTAAGAATTTTACCACATTTTAAATTGGGTAAAATGTTTAAAGAAAACCTCTGTTCTTCTTCACTTTGAAAAGTGAAAAAGATTCCTTCTTCATTTGAGTAAATGGTAAATCGTTACACATTGTCAAACATTTATTGATAAGGAGTCAAAGTAAAACGGCGTTCTTTAGGAAACTGAAAGACCGCTGGCACCCCATGAAGTAATTTTACCAGCGAACTCTCGAAGATAAGCTCCAGCGGCGTATGGATTTAACTTTTGTTTCACGTGATTTTAATAGAGTTGAAACGCTCTCACGAGATTACACATTATTGCGATTCATCATGATATATCCATCCGCCTGTATGTTGATCATGACCTGCTCACACATTTCAAATCTACATTCATTCGCAAAAAGAAAGATTGCTCCCCGGGGCCACTTCTGTGGTCGCCGAAGAAAATCCCCCCCCCCCCCGCCCCCACAAAAAGAAAAGAAAAGAATTTTTTTATAGTATGTTTTTTTGTTCAGCTTTTTTCTTTCTTAGCAGCCCTGCTTTCTTTGTTTTTTTTTTGTTTTTTCTTAAGAGAGGAAAGACACCGTGGGCTTGTTGAACTCGGTCTCAACGTCTTCGCCGGTAACTGTTTTTGATTATCAAGCAAAGAGTTTTTTTAACTTTTATTTCTGCTAGGCACGCTTTTAAATCACCTCTTTGTCGTCTACCAGATGTTTTGTATTTTTTTTAAAGCTGCTAACCTTTTATTTCTTCAACGATCACACTTCCGATAAATGTTTTTGGGGTCAGAGGGTGGGATGTTGCGTTTACAGGGTGACCTTCACCGTGCTCTCGCTTATGCGGCTTTGGCCGACCTGCAAGCTTTACTTGAGCTCGCTAATTACATCCGAGTTCGGCAAAGCTTCCTTCCTTCCCTAATTATCGAGCTCGGGGTGCACATCATTTACTTAATTTCACTATTGTGTGCATGTGTGTGTGCGCGTAAGTAAGGGGAGGGGGGTGGCACAGTATCGTAGAAGGAAAAAGCTGAGAGTGGTTGAAACAGAATTAAACGGAATGTCAGACTCGTACGCAGTTGCGCAGTTGACAACGGAAGGCTGAAATCATGGAGCGAAAGAGAAAGAAAGGAAACGACCTTTATCCCCAAACCCCTATACCTGGGATTCTGTCTTTTCAGTTAAATCCTTAAAAAACTGCGAAGAATACTCGCTGGTAAAATTTTCGTAATTTCGAATTTATTCGAAAAATTGAATCTTTTAAGACCACAACAGCAAAAACAAAAAAAAAAACAATCGTATTTTCTAAAATAATTTTTTTGTTAGAGAGCAACGTCGGCGGTCCTGAAGGGAGACCATTTGAGTTCGCTTTGAAACCTCAGACTTTTGACAAAGGGTGTTTCCAGTTTATCTCATCAAGGTTTGTTCAGAAGAAAGGGCCTATTTTCTTATGGATTACGACAAATGCTACTGCTACGGTGTTCAGTATGGATCATGGTACTTTTTAGATTTTTAGGGAGGTTCGTGTTTTTATAACAGTGTAGGCTATGACCCTGAAGATTTTCTGGGAGGGTCAGGGCAGCTGCAACTTCTTTGCATCCCAACGACTAAGTCCGGGTGTTTGTATTGGTATTGGTATTGGTATTATCTCAAAGAATTAGTGTTAATTTAGGCAACACTTTTTTTGTGTGCAATACTTGTCGTGGGAAAGGTAGTATTTCGAATGTTAAAGGTAGCAGTGCCAAATGTAGTTGCAGGTTTGCCATTTGCTACGAGTGATGCTCTTATGAATTTAGGGTACGTTTGTGTCAGCTTAATATTTGTTCTTGTTTTTAAGTATGAAAAATTTGAAACAAAGTAAAATTTACCCTTGCATTTCTGAAAATTAAGAGAAACGAAAAATAAACTCCAAGAAACACCGAATATTTGGCGAACGACAGACTCCGAAAAACACCCTCCGAATTTCACGTGAAAAAGTAATCAATTACTTTCTGGTAATTTTTCAATTACATTGGTGATGCAGTAATTGATTGCTGTAACCAGTTACTATTTTTTTCAATAAAGTAATGGACCTTTTTTCACATTACCGACGGCACCAGGCGGTGGCTGCACTGATCTAAAGAATCGAGGAAGGGACCTACCTGCGCTAACCAGTCGATAATGGGAGCTACGCTACCTGTTTCTTCGTTCTCTGAGCAGCGGGGCGTGCCTCAACGCGCCGTCCAAGTGGGGCATCCGTGGCGTCCACTTAAACGTCGTGTTATTCTTTCCGTCCGCTTTCTATTTTTGCGTAACACAATTATATGTATGCTGCAATTACGTTTGCTACTCGCTGATCCACAGCTCTCCTTCCGAATTTCCTCGATTTTTCGTGCACACTTCCGCCGCTTGGCATTGGGCGCTGCGCGTGCGCAGAACGCTTCTCGGAAAAGGTCCATTGTAATTGTAATCGGTTAAGCTTCCCGAGACAGGTCAACCGATTCATGAGGGCGGGGTTTCCGAAAAAAATCCTCAATGACCTAATAAAGAAGCTTATCGTTGCCCAGAATACAGCTCGGTAGCGCATTAGGCAAACGCCGGCGTTCATTGCACACATACATGCCTTCTCACAATTTAAAAAAAATACGGACCGTTATGATATTTTGGTAGTTTTTTTCCGCTCCAAGCAAGCTATCTGGAAAGAGGGACGTTTAAGAAAAACAGACAAGACAGGCAAGCCTGTCTTGTCTGTTTGTCTTAAATGTCCCTCTTTCCTTATCGTAAATTAATAACCAACACGCTCAACCATCTACAAGCTATCTGGTTTGTGCCTAAAATGCGATTCCCCTCTCTTGGAGAGTGAAGGCTGCAGGAAAAAGCACCAAAACGAATTCATCGAATGCACCACGAGTGTTGTGTACGACGTTCTACTGTTATGCGGTCGCTCTTACCTGGGTCAAACAGGGCGATGCTTTCGTCAATGACCGCGCGAGGGAGCACGCAGCTGCCAGTAAACAGTAACATTCGGGCAACTTGGCAGTGAACTGCAATAGATGCGAGTGCACACCGCTTTTTTGGACATCAAGATCATCGGCAGAGACGGCAGCAAAACGCCAATAGAGATATTGGAAGCCTATGAAATGAAAACAAGAGGCACAAGCCAGCAGACATGTACACGTTACCCCAAAAAAGGAACTAAATACCGTTACTCGTTACTCGCTCAAAAAGTAACTAAATACGTTACTCGTTACCGAATCTCAAAAGGAACGCGTGAGTTACCTCAAAAGTAACGAGTTACTTTTCACGTTACTTTGACGACCAAGTACACAGCTGTTTTTGTTTCATGGTCTATTGTTTTCTTTTTAGTAGTCGTTGCACTTAAGCAGTAGCTGCCCCCGAAGTTTTCGTCAGTTATGCTTCCCCACTTCATTGATAATACATCTTCGGCGACGCTGAAGAGTCGTTCCACCCACCCGCTCGAAGGAACGGCAGTGTTTCAAATTTTCAAATTCGTTTATTTTGCCACAAACAGTGCATTTGTGACAAGGGAGCTGGAAAAAAGCTGCAGGCCTGCAGCTTGACGAGTCCCAGCGCCCCAGAACAAGGTAAGAGCGGCACTGGCACATACAGACAAAAGAAAAACGAATATGCGCACACATACATTTGCTATACAGAGGATAAACACAAGAAAAACATAAAGAATTCAACTTCGCAAACAACAGTACACAAAAAAGTGGTGGTTACTTATTATAAAGCTTCTTGAATGGAACGATGATTAACAGAGTGCATTTTGGTATCATGGGAAAGCAGGGTGTTTAATAAAAGTGGTAATTGGTGGCGATATCTTTGTAGACCGAAATTCGTCCTTGAAAAGGGAATACGCCAGGGGGCCTACGTCGCGATGGGTATACAGACTCGTTTGCTTCTAGATTACCAAGATCTAAAGAAATGACATTATTTTCCCTTACGGATCGTTGATAATTAGCTATCAGTCTATGTGCATACAAATTGGTTATATCAATGACTTTATATTTTTCAAAAAGAGGAAGGGAATGATAGTCACGCGTAACATTTTCGATTATCCTGAGTGCCTTTTTCCGCAATAGGCGTAACTTGTCAATGTTGCCCTTTGTAGTCGAACCCCATACCAGGTGGGAGTAGCAGAGCACAGGGTAAAACAACGCATTGTAAATTAGTTTTTTAATATTTACCGGAAGTATGTGCTTGAATTTATTCATTATTCCAACAAATTTGCATAGTTTTTTTTATGAATATAGGTAACATGATTATTGCAAGACATGTGACAAGAACACCTGAAGCACAAACTGTTGTGCTTCAGGAAGAGCTGGTCAATCTTCGGGAACTGCGCGTTCATTGAGGACAGCGGGTAATGGGACCCCCATCTTAAATACCTTGTATCCAACTTAGAATCAGTTCAAACTCGTGCCACTCGCTTTATAACGTCTCACTACTCTAGGTTTGTTAGTGATACTGAACTTAAGCAAAACTGTATCCTTAACCCCTTTGTGTTCACGCAGGCGCATCGCTAAATTACGAGGGTGGTCCGATAAGTACTTAGCCAACAAAAGACAAACTAAAATTTTGAAAAAGTGGCGATTTATTTTGCAATGTAGTCAAATGTTGGTTCGATACACTGAACCCAGCGATGCCCCCACTTCTTTAACCCATCTGAAAAATATGTTTTTTCGAAATCTGCAAAGTAGGCTTCCGTGACGGCGATGACCTCCTCATTCGACTGAGATTTCTGCCCGGCGAGTGACTTTTTCAAGTTTGGAAACAAAAAGAAGTCGCACGGGGCCAAATCTGGAGAATACGGTGGATGGGGCAGCAGTTCGTAGCCCAATTCAACCAATTTGACCGTGGCGAGGGCGGAGGTGTGTGCCGGTGCGTTGTCATGGTGGAAGAGGACTTTTTCTTCGCCAAATGGGACCGTTTTTTCTGCAATTCGCTGTCGAATCGGCCCAATAATTTGACATAGTACAGCCCTGTGACCGTTTTGCCTTTCTCCAGGTAGTCGATGTAGATCACACCTTGTCAACCCCAGAAAACGGTGGCCATCGCCTTTTCGGCCGATAGGACAGTCTTCGCCTTCTTCGGAGCACATTCGCCGGGTGAAGTCCACTGTTTCGACTGTTCCTTGGTCTCTGGTGTGTACCAGCGGATCAATGTTTCGTCGACGGTCACAAAACGACGCAGAAACTCCTTCGGATTGCGCTTAACAGCGTCAAACACTGTTCTGAAGTGGTCTCATGGTTACGCTGTTGTCCGGAGTGAGCAAACGCGGCACCCATCGCGCGGACAGCTTTTTCATGCCCAAAATTCCATGCAGGATATGACCCACGCGGTCTTTTGAGATGCCTGATGTCTCAGCTATCTCGCGCACCTGCAATCGGCGGTCTGCCAATAGGAGATTGTGGATTTTTGTCACATTATCCTCCGTGGTAGCCGTTTTCGGTACACCTGGGTGTGACTCATCAAAAACCGACGTGCGACCACGTTGAAACTCGTTAAACCAATTTTTGACGGACGCCATCGAAGGAGAAGAGTCAGCGTACACAGCATCCAAGCGCTCTTTGATTTCACTGCGCGATTTCCCTTCCAAAAACAAGAATCGAATCACCGACCAATATTGCTCTTCTTCCATTTTTCTAAACTTCGCGGACACGCCCGCTTCCACATGCGGTCAAAACAAAACTACAAGTCCGATTTGGTTGAAATTCCGGAAGTAGCTGTCGACGAGAATGTACTACACGATAGTAAATTTTTCTTGCGATAGTGGCGCCATCAGGTGGTGAGGCTAAGTACTTATCGGAACGTCCTTTATGTCTTTTCTACAGGTTTTACTTCGAGGATCATCTACACAATTCATTCATCTTGCCACCTCATTGCATATCACCTCGCATTGACCTACCATGCAAAAGTTGGCCTTTTTCTCACCCGAAATACGGCATTCCTTAAATCTTTTTCCCGGCGACATCTGTGGACTGGAACGGCCTGCCCGAAGCCATCGTCTCTGCCCAAGACATCGATTCGTTCCGCCAAATGTTAACCTCGCTATTTTGTTAACCCACTCCTTATGTAATACCCTGACTCAGGGTTCTTAAGGAATTTAAATAAATAAAATAAATAAATAAATGTGCCTTCCCGTGTTCGCAGCATCCCGGCTTACATTCGGTCCGTACCCGGTTTTTGAAAGAAAAGGTTGAACCAACGAACCTTGTTGTGTTCGCTGGGTGAAGGACATTCCCAGCTGTAGATTTCAGTACAGCAACGTTTATCGCTGGACACGTCAGTCGAACTGTTCGACTGACGTGTTCAGCGATATATGTTGCTGTCATTGTCATACTGTTTCGTTGATTTTCTCGGCTGCCTACGTTGTGCTCGCAATAGACGCATACTCAGGTTAAAATAAAAACAGGGCCGTTTAAGCGGTGTTGTACACGTTACTCCTCAAAAGTAACGAGATACCGTCACTCGTTACTTGGCCTTAAAAGTAACTAAATACTTTACTCGTTCCTTTTCTAGGAAAGTAACTAAATACGTTACTCGTTACCGAAAGTAGTAATTCAGGTAGAAGTAACTCGTTACTTATAACGCGTTACGTACATGTCTGCAAGCCAGTGTGTCAGCGAGTCGTCGTTACACCTTCTAGATATAGAAGTTGTATTTTTGCAGAAAGAACTGGGGCAGGGGTAAATGACGTACTGTTTTCACAAAAAGTACACAAGAGTTTTTTTTTTTTCAAATTGAATTTTTAGTTGCGAGTCACGCCTCGTGTTGTCTCTACTTTCCTATTGTCCTTGTTGTTACGTATTCTGTGCAAGAAGAAAAATTAAATAGTGATATAGATAGTATTTGAAATGACGATTTAAATCCCACCGGTTTTGCATGATAATTCATTAAAAACATTTTTCGAAAAAAATAATAAAAGAAATGTCTTATATTTACCTTTCGCGTATAATAGAAAGTTTTCTGTGTTCGTTTTTTTTTTTTCACTCATATAAAAACATGCAAACAAAAATTACTCATATTAAGCTGCACATGTTCAAAGAACGGTGTTCTCCTGGGCAAATCAGAGCGTTGAAGTTTCCTTTTACGTTCCACTTCTCTTGTCAGTTATATGATGCACTATTGCTAGCAAACCAGAACGAAAAAAAAATGAAAGCAAAAAAGGTAACGAAATTTGCAAGCAAATCACAACTCGAAAGAAAAGGCAAATACAGCGTTTCTCTTTGACATAAAAAAATAAACTGCTTTGTTCTGGTATGGAAGGGTTTGCATCGATAAGTTGTTAATTGAAATGTTATACTTACAGACATTCTTCCGCGTTCTCTGTGATCCAAGAGGTCGACCAATCAATCTGTTATGTTTAAAATGCGTCTCTTGGTAAATAATCACTATCCTCTAGTGACCGTTACGTAAATCCAAATATTATGATTTAGATCAACTATGCGTGATTGAAAATTAGGTAAATATGATTTATATGCAGTCAACTTGACTTTGCTTTTTAAGGATCTTTAATTACCCTGGATTGGATCCAAGTCCTCAACGAACCCGGACGCATGCACTCGTTTTTGATACGAACTAGATCACGCCAAGGAATGGTGAACTCGGATAATTAGCACAGCAGATGATGCGCGCTTTTAAACGGATCTCTGACTGACGCAGTTATATTTTTATTTGAGTGTTACGAAGCATGTTTTCCATACTGTTTAACTGTTGGATTGTTTTCGCTGGTTTTTTATCTTTTCACTGCTTCCCTTTATGATTCCCGTGGCCTTGAGAGCAAAATAAATAAATGCACGAATGAAAATACATTATCCGATGTCCAAGGATGAGAATGTATGTGTTGACAGGTTGCAGCTTTAGGTAGTATACTATACAATGCCTGAATGATAGGCTAGAATGTTTGAATAAATATAATGATGTGGCTAGTTCGGTTTTATTTAACAGAGCTCTTCCCGTTGTCATTCATGCGCGAGATCGTTTCTAACTGTTTTGCCGATTTCGAGAAGACTCGCACACCATTTGGCGGCCGCCGTACATGGCAGTGTTTGGAAGTTGATGAGTTGGTAGCTAGGTTACAACAAAGCGCTTCTGCAGCTTTACGAGAGTTATCTAAAAGCGGGATAAAGTTACTTACTGAATCCCGTTCTTGACAAGAAAAAACTAGAAAGTGGACGCCGACGTTGTGCTTGCGGTTGCCTGTACTTTTTACCGTGCATTTAACCCATTAATTTTCTCATCTTCACAACCGGTGTTTTTTTCATCTGCCGGCCACAAAATTGTGATATATATAATTTGTTTTTACGTAATGAACGTTGGTATTTACGTAACAGAGAGAAAGCCTTTTTTGTGTTCTCTGCCCTTCTGTGTTTTTATTATTCTGCCTTGAAAATACTCTTTATATTAAACGAACCCAAGGCGTGTAAATATAAGTTATTTAAGAAATAAATGTATTAAGGAATGAATGAACTGAGCTTAGCCAGAAAAGAAGCAAAATATTTCAAAAGTGACTTTTTTGTTTTAGAAATATTAAATTGTAAAATAATGAGTCGCGGTTTTACTCATGTTTTTCGGTAGGGAAATTCTTTTATTTTAGAATTGACGGCGACGTTCTAATACTCCTCAGTACCAATAATTTGTCAAAAGTTTGTTTAGAAGAACAAACCGCATAAAAAATAACAAAACAGGCATCGATGGGCAGAAGGACTGCAATATCGACAACCCCGGATAAAGAGGTGAACGAAGAGTACCCCATAATTGACCACCGTCGTCATTGTCATTTCTATGCCAGCAATACATTTCCTCGGAGTTTCAAAGAGAGCGTCTCGAAGCTAACAAGAATGAAAACAGGGCGGCGCTCTTATAGTGACGCAGCAGACAGAAACGGCGAAAGGGAAAATAAAATAAGAGTAGGTACCTCTAGGCGCTACCAGCTGGCAACAAAGGACTCGACGGTGATATTAAGTGGCGAACGGCGGAGTTCCCAGTTGTCAGATGTAACGTATGGACGTGGCTACGTCTTCTCTGCGCCGTTCTTCTTTTGCCCTTACGTTTCTCTGAACATGCCGGCACGGCGGGACGAGTAGTTCGTCGTCGAGGCTCCGAACACCCACCTATCTAGTAATAGCGTATCGATCGCACCGAGCTCACGCGAACATGTCGGAACAATGGCGACCTCATACGTCTCGTGTTGGAATGGCTCATGCGATTCAGGTCTTTAGGAAAGAGAATGAATGTAATGTCATCTTGGTTTTTGCTTTTATTTCTGCTTGATACATGTATTAAAGACAATATTAAATTGTCCAACAAACAATTGCTTAACAATCGCTTAAAATTACCGTCAACTCCCCCAAAAATATTATTTTTGCAGCGAAGCTGTATACTTCTACCAGCCAAGGAAAGTTTCGTGTCGTTGGCGTAGTAAGCCAAAAACACCCGGCGAACAATTGAAGGTAAAGCAGCATATCTCCTTTGAAATCAGGCATACAGCATAGAGCTCAGTATCCGTTTCAATGAAGAAAATAACAAAAGAAGCATCAAAACCACATGATGGATGATAAGGCGCGTGTGAACAATAGGAACACCCCCCACGCGTTCCGATAAAGATTTGGTTTGCAGCTGCTTCGAAAGGGGTTGACGTCATTCAAAGCCATCGTGTGAAGTGCAAACCGCATAATAGATGATGACGGCGCCTGCGAACAATGCAAAGCATATAGTGACGTCACCATACTTTCACATATAAAGAAAAACCCGCCTAACCCTGTTTAATCTTACGTCCGGACGACAGCGGATGCTACGAGCTATCTTAGCCAATCCCGTTCTGTGGACGTGGCCCGTGATACGCTTTCCGCGCGTCGCTGTGCCCTCTCTCTAAGGTCACGTAGACACTCACACGGCCTCCGATTGACCTGAAGGCTCGTAACATCCGCTGCGCTTAAACGGAAGATGAAACGGAGTAATAGCAATTGATTTAATTGTTGCTGAAGCACCGCTATGAGTAGGCCACGCATAGTTAGGACTCTCCAGGAGCAGCGTGAAATACTAGGAGCGGCAAAGGGAAAAGAAACGGCAATACGACCAGCGGCGGCGTGCTGAGACCAGCGGCGGTATTTCGTATAGAGCAGTAGGCACTCGTTGCAGGTGATACCACAGCTTCGCTGACCAACCACCTTCACAGCGTGGATTAGAGCCCCAATTTTTTTAAGTAAAACAAATATGTTGTCCCCCCCCCCCCCCCGTTTCTGCCCATCGAAAGAAAAGTAGCAATATTAATGTCTCGAGACCTAATGAATGGCTTTGGACAAGAGTTTCTATTAAAAAGAAGTCTAGAAATATAACCATGATTCAAAATCGCTAACAACTTAAAATATCTCTCGCGGCGTAATTATTGCGGTAATTTATTTTTCGCTTAAAACACACTTCAAAAACACATGCGAACATTAGCGTCATATCCACGCATCGTAAACAAAAAAGTAATTGGGGTTGTTCAGTGTCTTTAAGGTAATACTAAAAATGTCCGTGCACCCACTTCTGCGCAACGCAAAAGCTAATTCGATGGTTTAGGTGCAACAAAATTTGGTGAATGACGAGGCCGCAACACCCGTTTGATACACACCAACACGCGGCAGCTGACGTCATGCCGCTACGGTGACACTGCTGTTGCCGTGGCACATGTTTCACACGGAGCGAATCTTGTTTCTGCGTGTGCGCAGTGGCCACACTTGTTGTGGGCAGAAGTGCTGTAAAACATCGTCTCCGGTTTACAGGAATGCGATATTCTCCGGGGTGACATTTTACGTCCTTCGTGTGCATCTAAGGTAAGAATGCGCTTTTGGCTTCCTCGTCATTCGGCGAGTTTTATCGGACACACGTCATGTTTGGATCTCCGAGTTGGCTGCCGGAAGATTAGGCTTCGGCTTATTTTCAAGAGTTGGCTAGAAACGAGTCATTTGACCGGGCGTCCATAGGCCTGTTTCCCTCGGTCAGGGGGCGCTAACGCGTTCGCAAGACGCACACCATGTACTGTTTGCTTCGGGCATAGAGTGCCACTGCAACGTTCGATCGTACGAGCTATGCGCTGAGAAACTAAGGAAGAGGAGGAGACTGGAGCGCGCGGGAACATCAGACCGCCGAGCTATGGTTGGAATATTTAGTGAGCAGGCGTAGAGCTAGCTGCCTTTATCTCCACTTCACTCTCGAAACGCGTTAGATCGCGGAACGCCCGTGTCCGGCGTCTGACGTTCTCATTCGAACCCGTTCGAAGAGTTCAGTGGAGATCCATGAAAAAGCATCCGGACAAAGAAGAAAATCACCAAAACAGAGCAAAGATAAACTAGAAGATGAAAAAAGGAGAAAGGAAGAAACCCATAAGGAAGGGGTTCCCATGAGAAGCATCATTTCAAAAACTCGATGCTAGCAGAACCCTCTTGCTCTTTTTTTTTTATAAAAGCATGTATCTTCGATCAGTCTAAACCAACGTTTCCGAGTTCCCAGCTCTACAGAACTATACTCTTGACTCCATGACCTTTATTCTACTCCTGAGGCCTATACCATGGTCTCGTTAGATATTGAGGAATGATATTACCGATGCGATTCCTCCTTCCTAATGAATTCTGTACCAAGTGCCATCCGCAAACATGGCCCATGTGACTTTCAGAACTTATCTGGGGTATCTGAACGGAGTGTCGTAGACCTTTTAGCCCCCTATCTACAGTCTTCACTTGTCGAACATAAAAGGAATTCTCAGGCAAAAAAAAAAAGGTGCTTGTATTGGCTCCTGTTTTGCCCCGGTCCTCAGCGAACTGTTTCTCCTGTATGTTGACGGGGAAATCAATGCACACCTTGAAGATTTGACACATATCTTCCACGTTTATCGTTATATGGATGAGTATTTAGTCATTCACCCAATCTTCGTTTCTTCTGATTCTGTAGTCCACGCCTCTACCTTTTCATCTTCAAGCCTGAATTTCACAAGGGAAGATAGCCCAGGCGACCACCTTCATTATCTTGATCTTCGTCTCCATCTTGTTCCGTCGGGCACCTCTTGGGCCATTCAACAACGATCCCCAAGAAAACAGTTCTTCCATTTTGAGTTCCCATTCTAAACTTGTCAAGCATGGAATTGTTCCATGCTTGACATGGAACAATTCCATGCCTCATCTTCTCGCGCCAAATCCTGGTTTTACTTTGTTGGCTTAAGCATTGTAAAACAACAAGAACGTCTTCTCAAAGCTGGATATCCGCAAGATCTACTGAGTACCATTCTTGTTCAGCTAATTTTAGTTCCTCGAAGGCCCCGTGCTCCACGTAGTAAAGCTTCACCTGTCATCTTCATACCATACGTGCACAACTCTGAACACAGACTGAAGGAAATAGCAGCGCGCTTCAACACTTCAGTTGTCTTCTCGTGCAAGTTGCACCTAAAACAACTTTGCAGAAGAGTTACCAACAACGAAGCTCCCAAAAGATGTGCCGCCAAACATGTCGAAGAGTGAGTGGTGTACTCCATCCCATTTTCATGCGGTGACCGATACATTGGTCAGACAGGGCGTTGTCTGAACACCCGCTTAAGAGAGCACATCCTCGAGGTTTCCCGTGCTTCAAGCAAATCTTATCATCCATTTGTGTTGCATAAACGACTATGTACGAACTGTGAAACTTGGGGAACACCAGAACAAGCTCGGCCGACAAATTATTGAAGTCTACAGGATAGTTGGTGATGAACACAACATCGCTGCTCCTTTTCTTGGGTTGTCCAATGTTGAGATGAACTACATGAAGCCAAAACTGCATTAGTCAATGGGATTATCTGTATGAATTTGTCAATGGCTTTTCTTCTTCCTTCTTTTTTCTTTCCGCATTTTTTTCTATGTCGTCTAGCGTATCGTTCTTTTATTCTGGGGGATTTCCTTTTTCCCGTTTTTTTATGTATCTTTTTAGTTTAATAAGCTGGAGGGAGATAGTACGTACTAAAGGAAACATAAGTAAGTGTTCGATGCTCGTTGAGAGAGCTGTGCTGTCTGTCCTTGTCCCTGAGTGTTTTTCTTTCTTTGATCCTTTTATTTTCACCAGCCCGCTCTTTGTTCTTTTTATCAACTGCACCCAACCTCTACCGACTAACGAAAGATTCTTAACTTGTGTTTCCAGCCAAAACGGTTACCATCTCGAAAAACCCTGCTTAAAAGTCACAGATGGTACGGTCTAGAGTCGGTGACAGGTCAAGAATGAAGCGGAAGCTCCTCCCACCCTCTCCCCTTTGGCAGAGCAGACGCTGGAGAGGAGGTAACCTCCTTCCACCGTTCGCACCGCTGAAGTGGAAAGGGGTGGGAGGGGCTTCGACTTCGTTCTTGACCTTTCACCAACTATAGGTAAATAAACGCTGTCCCCCCCCCAAAAAAAAAAAAGAAAAAAGCTGCAAGTGTTTTATTTGCTGTAATACCGAGCCTCGCTCATGTTCAGAGCTGATGAAAACGCGTCGGTAGACGACGTGAACCATGCTGGTGATAGCCAGCAGGAGCACATCACGCACGTGAGCGTTACTAGTCAAATGAGGTTCGACCAGTGCTACTCTAAGCTCTTATTCTTGGAGGCAAGTTTCGACACCTTTCTGCCTTTACCGTCGAAAATGGGTCAGTTACTGATCATAAAATCAGCTGTTGAGCTCCGCAGCACGGTCAACAGCCTTCAAGCCACCATCGCCTCCTAAAGTACGAGATATGATTCAGTTCGCACTTTGACAATGAATAATGAGGAATCTGTCAAACACCTTCAAAAGGAAGGCAACACCTTCTCTACTATGATAGAGGCATAGTTCCGAGAATTTTTACGCCAAAAACACTAGCTAAATGGCTCACAACAGTACAACCGCCTCTGCAATATGGAATTGCATGGTCTTCCTCTTGCCCCCAAAGAAGATCTGATTCAGTTGATAAAGACCTCTCGCAAGCGCTCAGCCTCCCTTAATTTAAATTCGCAGACGTCCTTGCAGTCCACGCCTTCCGCAGAAGCGCGACTCAGTTCCGCCGGTTCTGATTAATTTGCTTCGGTCACCATAAAGGACGTCTAGATGGCTGCACGCAGCAAGCTACATAAGCTGATCCTGTCTGAGAACTAAACTAGGTTGTTTTTCAATAAAAACTTCACCTAATCAAACAGAGAGCTCTTTTGGATGGCCAGATCAAGGAGGAAAGAAAATGGCTACCGCTTCGTGTAAATTAAAAACCCAAAACATACGCAAAAAAAAAAAGCCGCAAGATTTTCGGTGGTGCGCATAAATACGAAGAAAGACATTGAAAAGATATCGTAAAGCTATGGCAGGTCGTTGCTCGATTCCAGACTGAGGATAATTTAATCAGGTGTTCGGTCCTTTCTCCGCTCATTCTTTAACGATCATTCATGTAAATATTAGAAGTTTGAGAAAGCATCGGGCGAGTTTTAGATTATTGTAGGCAACTTAGATCATGCAGTAGATATTTTTGTTCTTACTGAGATTGCTGTCTCAAAGTTCAAGTGTAATTCGTTTGTGTTGAATGGTTACTATAATTTTTTTTGCCCGTGTAATAATCGTAGGTGTACGTGGAGGTATTCCGGTGTATATTAAAAACAAAGGGTTATTGTCAAGGTGAAATGTATACTTGTCAGCATGCGAAATTAATCGCCCTCAAAGTATTCCATTCTATGTTCTCGTTATTCCTGCTGGCAGTTTCAAGGCCGCCCTCGGAGAACATTTTGCATTTCATTACAGGATGGGCTGTCGTTCCTAAAGAGTTAAGTTCAAAAGTACAGTTCTGTGCTTTTGAACTTAAGCATGCTGAAGCCTTACAAATCAACAGTTTGTGATTATTTAGTCCTGCTGTAGGATTATAAAATTGAAAGAACCATTAGCCTCCGAGCAAGAAAGGAACTTCTATCGAGCAGACCCGTTGTTTCTTGCATTGACCATGTTAACATCCGAGCCTCAGATGTACTTGTACGACTCTGCGACCCAAAAGCTTTCCGATCACTATCTTGTAGGCTGTCACTTGGAACATCACGGTGCTCAAAAGAAAAATAACAGAGGTAACTGCGCATCCGTACCTATTACAGAGACCATTAAATATGACGCTTTGGTTGCAGTTTTCAACTGGGAGGACTTCCTACGGTCTACTGATCCTTGTAACATATACTCTGCCTTCGTTACAACTTTTCAGTTCGTTTATAATGTCATAACTGCCATCTCTGATCGGGGAGATACCAGAAAAAACATATTTATTGCAATGACTTGTTTCGTCGACACCTCTGAGATATTATCTTGCAGCCAATATGGTTTGGCGGCTGGAAGATGCAGTGTGTCTCTTCTCGCGGATTTTTCTGATCCCATACAGAGTGCATTTGGTAATATTCTATTTGTGCGTGCCCTTTTTTTTTGACGTCGCAAAAGTGTTCGATACAGTCAGCCATAAGTTGCCTCTCCAAAAACTGAATATATTTTTACTTTCGCGGTTCATTATTTGCATTTCTGAAAAACCTTCCTTTAGATCTTTCACAATTTGTCCATGTTGAAAATTTAAAAAAGTTCACGCATGCTCATAAAAGCTGGAGTTCCTCAAGGATCTGTTTATTTTTTATCTCTCGCCATCTTAATTATGACAGTGCAGCCCATATACTAAATCATGATGCGGCACAGGTAATGAACTGGCTCGATGAAAATCTAATTAAAATTAACATGTCCAAAACCGAACTAGTCTACTTCTGAAACCCACTAGCCCATTTATTTGCACACTTGTCCGTCATTTTAAACAAATTAAAATTACCCGACTGTAAACGTTTCCCACTGTATTGTGCGGATAGTGTGAAATTCTAGGGCATATATTTCGACTCAGACGTGTCATGGAATACGCATCTGTCATATGTATGTAAAAATTTCGAAGCGTTAGTTATTTACTTTTCAATAAGAAATTTGTATGCAATTTACCGTTAGAATGTCGATTGCGCATGCCCTGCGCTGCAATGCAACAAGTTACGAGATTACTTTTTTTTTGTTTGTGCTAACTGTAGAGCTATGCCAAGGACAGGTTGATCGTATTCTGAAAGGTCTTTTGAAAGGCGTTGAATTACAAATTGATTTTTCACCAGACTTGAATATTTTAAAGACGCTACAACTGCCCGATTTCCATTTACTATATGTGCGATGTGTCGAGATTCGTCATTTTTGGTGTGGTGACTACAAACTTTTCTCCGCTTCTCAAAGAACTGTTCATCGTACATCTTGTTATGTAATGCCTTGATGTTTCACGCATTATGGTAAACGAGTATGTGCATATTATGTACCTTTTCATTTTCAATAAGCTTCCGAAATATAATCTCACGTCTACAAAAACAACAAAAACAATTTTAAAAAATTTCTCTAATCTTATGATTTAATGTGGCCTGGATGTTTTATGCATACATTTTTTTTTAGTTCCTATACACTTTTTCGGTTGCATTTACTATTTTCATTCCGTCGCACCTGCTTTATATTGTGCACATGCGAACTAACAAACGGACTAAACGTACGAATCGACGATTTCTTTCGTTATTTTTATGATAAAGGATTTAGTTCGTGAATAGACTTTATTTACCATTGCGCGTGCATACTGATTTTGACAACTCGTCCCTCTCCGACCGAACTATGACCCAATCTTGTACCCATCCTTTTTTTACTGTGCGTTTACGTGTGTCCGTAGTTCTCTTCAAGCTGCAGCAACTCTAACAGTAACTACTTCAACTTCTCAACTGCACCCTGACGATACATGGTCATCTGTGTGCGTGTGTGCGTGTGTTTTTGTGTGTCCGTACGTGCGTATTTTGTGGAAGCACGTACTACTTACTGTGCTACTGTTTATTCAGCTACATTTGAATGAGTCGTTGCTGGCTTTGACCAGTCCCGAAAATTTAACTTTTTGCATCTACGCTCGCCATTAAAGAATTTTAGTATTACTATTATCATTCTTCTTCTTATTCTTTTTTATTATTTATTTTGCGTTATGATATTGTTGCAGTAGGACGTTACGTAGATAACGAACAAGGTGGAAGGTCGAAATCAAGCTGAACTCTCCTACTTGCTCAAAACAGAGTGTCAAACCGGAACCGAACCGAACCGAAGACAGAAACCGAACCGTTATTTTTAGCCGAACCGGAACTGAACCGAACCGAAATATTAGCCGCCATCTTGAAACTGAACCGGAACTGAACCGAAAAATATAACGGT
The DNA here is from genome assembly GCA_037355805.1 of Ixodes ricinus. Taxonomy (NCBI): domain Eukaryota; kingdom Metazoa; phylum Arthropoda; class Arachnida; order Ixodida; family Ixodidae; genus Ixodes; species Ixodes ricinus. Next base: position 32,405 of record JAZHYW010043348.1, read on the forward strand.
AACCGGTTCAAAACGGTTCACGGTGATTTTTTTAATTACAAAATGGGTGTTCTAGAAGTAAAAATTGGCAGCTGTATTTCTGTGTAGTGATCAAATTGTCATATACCGAAATGCAATGTATGAAAAATTGTGGGCTTTCATGGCGCTTTTGTATTGGCACTACAATGAATCATGTGTCACGTGGTCACGTGACATCATGGTGTCAAAATATGCTGCCAAATAATGTCACGTCACGTGGCCTTGTGACGTAGTTCCGTGACTCACCGCCTCAAGTCGACTTAAATTGACTACGTCACCATAATCCGTTGCAGCTTAAGAAGGTAGGGCGAGGGAAAGAGGCCGGGGAGGAGGAACCAGGCGGAATGCTGGAGAGTGGAGGAGGTTTCTCCCTTTCTTCTCCAACGTTCCGTCTGCTTCTTCCTCCCCGGCCTTCCTTACCCTCGCGCTACCTTCTTGAGTTGCAACGAACTTCAGATGTATTAGCGTTGTTGACACCGTGATGTCACATGCCATCACGACTTCTCACCGCAAGTCACATGACATCGTGACGTACTCCATTGTCATGAGCCCGAGTCGAGTGCTCGGGTTCTTGACAACCAGCATCGCCAAACATTCGTGTTGGCTCGTATTCAATCAAAGATAATAATAGCTAAACTCTAACACCGACGGTATACAATTAACGTCAGATCACATCGCCGCTTGTTCTAATAGCGAGTTGAGGAGAGGAAAGCTATTTCTCTCCTTTATTTTTCTGCGTCTACCACTGAGCGGAGAGAAAAGCTAATGGGTGTTTTTGCTAGCTATCAACGTCAGGGATTAGCTCTTAGTGGTATTTACTGAAAGTACAAAAATTGTTGCATGAACCATTTTACATGTACACATCATTGAGACAGCCAAAGATGTTTTCGTTGTTGCTGAACTGTCTCATGAAAGTTGACCCCGAGAATAGAAGCATTCAAAGGACTATATATGTCTTATTTATCTGACGATAAATAAAGCTACAAGTGTGTACGGCAGGGATACCTGAAAACAAAGTTCTAGTGACCTTAAAAGGCAGCCGCTCAAATTCTCGCAGTTTTGTTTAAACTTCACAGTTTTTGGGTACAAAATAGGAGAAATGGAGGATTACTGTTAAAAAATGACACAAATATAATTGTCCGATTGGCACCCCAAAAGGAGAGAAAAGAGATCCTAAAAAAAGTATTCTCTGGAGGAGCATCGTCAAAATGAAAAGGGGGTGGGGGGGGGTTAAAAACATACTGTGCTGTAAAGGTTCCTCTGCTCCGCATCTTGGGCGCAGACCAGACCGCGTGATCCTGTTAAACAACTTCGTTTGCGAAATCACTCCTGCTAGAAAGCGCGTTTTTGGTGCCAGACGCTCGCACCGTTCCTCACGACGTCGCCCTAAGAGAGAATAATTTTTGTTTCTGAATATATTAGTCGCACTGAGCGCGAACCTCCTGCAGCATGCATTGTGCACCACGGGATTTCATTTTTTCAGCAAAGGGAATCTCTGACCACCGGCATATAGTGCGATGATGTCACGTGCGAACCATTTTAAACAGTTAAGTTTTCTGGTTAAATGTGATGTTCTCAACACAATACTCGGTTTCACATTAGATGGCAGCGTAGCAGAAGCTAAAAGAGCGAGCTCCGGGCTTTCAGCGTTCTTGCCAAGCACGCGCGCTCCTGTAGGTGGCAAGCACTGGTCCAGGACTAAAGTAACTGGATCGTGGGAAAGTAGCGCCAGGCTCCTCCTATGGTCGCCATTTTGGCCCATGAAATGAACAATTTGTTCTTGACCTCTACATTCTTGGGGAGCCGATCTAAATTCTCTGGTGACAGGGATGGCTTTATAAACACGTTTCTTATATACCGAGATTGTGCTATCAACACACCGGTGAAACAAGCGTACATCTTCGTAGTTCGTACCACCACCACACGCGGTGTCGATGCTTGGAAGCATTGAGAAATAATTGTTTCTGCTTTGAAATACTCAAGAAGAACAATATAATTGTAAGAGATCCGTAGGAATGGGCATCATTGATAAGTTGATTGCGTACACAGTGCCAAAGACGCTTATACTGGCGAGGAACGCTTTCAGTACGATGATGCTCAATGGTGATCATGGTGCGTCTGGATTAGAACGACCCTCCCAAAGCTTCGAAGATTGGAAGGGGCTGAAGTGGCGATCGCCATGGCAACGGAGACCGATTAGCAAATCGCCATGCGAAGTTTTCGTCGTCTGTATGTTAGTATTTGTTTGTGTTCGGCTAGCAGGCAGGGAAGGCAATGGCACTACTTTCCCAGGATTCAGTGACTTTAGTTAGGACCACATTCTCGCGCTTGTAGCATCGGCTGCGTCTGGACATGAAGGAGCCCTCAAAACGTTTTTGCATTTTTAATTTGCATGATGTTCGCTCTAACTAACCAGAGACTCTAGCAACACATTAAACATTAAATAAAGAAAAAAGTCACGTATTTTTAATATAATAGGCGAAATAAGTTCAGAATTTGGAGCACATTTGCTTTTGTTGATGACGTACTACTTGGTCTAAACCTAAACGACAAGAGCGTGCAACAACCATGCACGATCCTTTTGAATGTTAGAAATTAACGTCCAATTATGAAGATGTGAACGCCCCACAAATTTACGGGTTTTCCAAGCAAAAATTTGATTGAGAGTCACGTGCTTGAAGGGATCAGAAGGGGTCACTTGCGTCTATTCAGCCAGTCCTTCCTCTAGAATTTTATGTCGTCATTATCTGGTGCTCTAGACCAATGTCGTCACTGAACGCTCATGTATGATACTGATAGGCAGGCCTTTAAAGCAGCATTTGTTGTTTTGTTTTTGGTCCCTTTGCAGTGCCCCTTTAAGCTCAAACGAAGTATAGCAAAAGGGGATGTCCAAATTGTGAAGTTGTGCAGTATGTATAGCAGTCTCGGGATGATATGCGGCAGCCTAATAAAATGCTAGAGCGCGCATGACTGATAAAGCACAGAGTTGTAAAATGAGGCCCCAAAATAAGTATACGTAAAACCGAATATAACTTTAGCCTCCCGACAATGTATTCTGCGAAGTTTCAAGCTCGTGCAATCCGATGCTCAAATGTGATTTAAATTATAAATATATTGTCGGTCCTTCGTGATATTTATGTGTAATTAGGAACATCGATGCACGCATCTCTATTAGAGAAATACGGACCATAACTAACCAAGTCCTGAACAGTTAGGAGTCCGACGTCTCAAAACCGGTACGGTATTTTCATCAGGGGCGACTATTTGCACGTGGAGAGCTGCAGCTTCTTTTCCGTCTACGGTGTGTCGTTTGCTTCCTTACCTTTAATGCGAAAGCATTTACTGCCCCATGGATCGAACCGACGTCATTAGCTTTGAAGCCGCGCCAAACGGCGCCTTCCCCTGCCCCAATGTCACGTGTAGCAGAAATCTGATGGATAGGCTCCCATTGGCTGGCGCGCGTCTATCAAGGAACAAGGCTCCCATTGGCTCTCGTGCGGCGTAGTTCCAAAAAACATCACCAGAGAAGCCCTCTCCATGGCGGCGCAGCACGCAGCGGCCTGGCCACCGGTAAGAGGTGCGGCGGTGCGGGCCTGGCCGAACAGCCCTCTCGGGCAAACTCCGAAAAGGTTGCATGGCCGAGCTCAGCGCGGCGAGGCCACTTCACGAAAGCGCCGGTTCAGTCGTCGGCCAACAAAACGGGGTCGTCCAAGCTACTACGCAGCAGACGAACTAAGTGAGCAGAAGAACGGCATTTATGGTTTTGTTTTCACAACTCATAAGAAGTGCTTAGGTATTCTCGGACTTCCTTGTTCTTCAAGTGCCCGAGTCCGTTGACCTACGCCGATGGTTTAGTGGCTGTCGACCTATTTAGCCCGACCTATTGAAACGTCGGGCTTCTAATTGTTTAGAACTTGGTTGGTGAAGGTCTGTATTTCTCAAAATTTTGACCCAATTAGACGGAGTTCCGTCAAACATGTTTACGTTTAAAACCTGCAACTCTATGCATTTAGTTTGGCAGTAAGGCGTCCTGTTTGGGATTATTTAGAAGAAGCACATTTATTATCTCTCTTTCTGCACATTTTGTGTATTTGCCTTCAGATCTACAACATGAGCACATCAGTCCTTTTGGCGTAGCCCACGACCCGGTTTTTCACACTGCCGAACAGCGAACAAGAAAGCACGTTTCCGCAGACCCAAGAGATGGCGTATTTTTGAGTATCGTCCTCCCGTGGTGGTCTCAAGGTGTTATGCGAACTTCATACAGTAAAAGTTATTGATGACAATAATAAATATTTGATTGCTACCTGAGGACTTCACAATATAAATAAAGTGCCGATCACTCTAAAGGTATACATCATAAGTAAATGCACCCCCAAATTATCTGAAATATGCTATGCAAATCTATTCCGGCGTTTTTATCCTCGATAGGCATGTCCATAACTGATTTGGAGGTACCTTAAAAAAAAGTTTTATTTTGAAGCTGATTTAAATAACACATCTGTTCCTGACAAGTTTTCAACTTCTAAAACATAAAAAAATTATGTTGCTCCTTTGATGTGATGAACAGTAATTTTATTGTCTGTGGGCTGGACGAAAACAAAGTACACAGTGGCGCGTGGCGGAACTATGACGATTGTGCAAGCAGACCGTCAGAAAGTGACCAATTAAGTAGCTCTAATGTCGAGCAGAGTTTTCAAATACTACTTTGTTTTATTAAACAAAAATATAAAAAAATAGCAAGGGTGATGTTTATTTGCAAATTGAATTGACCGGTATCTTGACAAGAACAAACTTCAAACGCAAAGCAATGTCGAAAATGTTCACTTCGGTACGCGCTATTTTAGGCCGAGATACGATCTGAGTACGAGGGTCACTTTTTTCTGCATGAATTCGCCTGCATTACTGTGCTTGAGTGTAAACAATATTGGTCAGGAAAGCAAGCGTTGTGATCGCCGCTTTGTGTTTCTATATTAGGTAGACTGAAAAGGTTTGTCCTAAACCTTTCCTGGCATTCTGAAAATATTATTGCTTTTAGATCAGTTGTGTCGTCATCGTATATATTGTAAAACGTATTTTACATCACCATCGTCGGAGATAGGCACAGGTAAAAGTACCAGAAGAATTATTGGAGGCGTTATTGCGGTAGGGATTGATGCGAAGATATTCGAGATATCGACAATTTCGAATCACGAATCTAATATTTTCCTCAGTGAGACATGTTCGATTCCGAAAGTTGCATGATTGAGTTCCCAAATATTGATCAAAGCGAAGATAATGCGAAAAAATGAGCGAGTATTATTTCAGGCTGCTAGAATATTAGAACGACATGCTTGTAACAATCTGCCTGCAGCATTTCCCTATATGGATATGTTTATACACTGAGAGAGGCATATGATGAGGACGTTATTGTTCTGCTCCGTTTCTATCTGTCCGGTGTACGGGAAGACAGGATCAGTTTTGGTTTCTATTTAACCAAGCCCTTTGTTGTGTAGCACTTTTATAGTATTTGGTGTAATTGCACGTTCTATAAATTGATACAATAAATATAAACCTCGATAGTAAAATATCAATATAAAATAAATCTCGAGAATGTTATCTAATATAAATGTTTGAAAAGTAAAAAAAAAAAAAAAAAGCTAGAGTGCGAGCAGAACATTGCATTGCCACTTGACAACAACCCCTGCCACTTCCGTGCAGTCAAAACTAGGGATGTCGCGAACCTGCCCAGGTTTGAGTTCGACCAAGTTTGACTTTGAACCTTCAACTAGCGTGATATTCGACAAAGGTTCGACTGAGAGTTCAGCTTTTATGCACATGCGCGAAAATTAAAAAAATAAACTAGTTGACTCCACCTGGCGGATGAAAAGTGCAATATTTGTTGGGTCTATTGGCATCGCTGGTTCCACATTATTAACTAATGAAAGCGTTAAAAGCACATATTTTCGCTTTTATGTGGTGTAAACATTGGTAACCATTTCATGAAATATCAAATGAAGTACTTTCTAAGTTATTTGTTTCGAAATTCAGAAATATTCGCTAGCAGCAGCCAGGCAACACCTGTCCATAAGTCAAACTTCGAACTTTAGTGAAATTTCGTAGGTTTCTCAAGTGAAAGGGTCTTTCTACTGGCAGAAATGTCAGCGCAGCGTGGGATGCTTACTTTCTGAACACATTGAGCAGTTAATTTTACTACAATAATTTGTAATGAGTGCATTACTAGAAGCATCTTTAGCCTGAAGCAGCCCAATGCTTACGCAGTTGCATTGTTATTTACTGTAGAAAGGCCTTAAAACCTGCTGTTACTTCTTGTTTTGCAATTTTGTATTACTAGACATATTACGATTCGATGTTCGAAGCCGCGTTTTTGTCTTATTAGATGATCGATTCATATTCAGAAATTTCAATATTCGCACACCCTAGTATGCAGTAACGAAAGATGGGCAAGATGCATGCGTCAGCCAAACATCGGTTTTTTCTTCACAAAAAGGAATTGCCTATCTTGACACGTGCTGAAGCGATAGTGCAGTTTACTTCGTTAGTGTTGTTTTTAATAAATGTTTAGTTGCGAGTTCCAGCAGCTTGTGTCATTTGCACCTTCCTTTACGTCCTTGTCTATTTTTGCGAGCTGTTTATTTCCGTTGACCCTTGAGTATCATTTGTAGTGCCTCACTTATTTATGCTACCCCTGAAACGTAGTGTGCAACCTTTTATATTGTGTCATGTAGATGTGCAGTGTGTGTGTGTGTGCCATGGACCTCATGACTTTATCTATGCATGTCTAAAAAGTTGCAGTTCTGAAAATTCTAGTCAGAGAAATTCTACTCGATACCTACTGTCAGTGTGAGGATAAGGAAGCCCTCTTTCCCCAAACTAATGTAGTGCAGACTGCCGTCTTTACTCAAATGTTGCTTGTGCCTTTTTGCTCATAACCTTTGCCAGGATACCTGCCTCTCATAGGAGTGCATTCTAAATTAAAAAATAGTGCTGTAAGACGTGATTACTGGGTTAGCTTGGTGCCGATTAGCTTTCCCAGAACAGTTGTGATATTGGCAATTATGGGCATTGTTGCTGTAACCACTATGACCAGTCGGTTGCACTTCAACCACAATGATTTAAATTTTCTCTCTGACTCGTTGAAATAGTGTCACCTTCATTTGTGTAAATCGGTACTCTCGGTGGAGCTGACCACTAGGCGCTTACTTGCAGGTAGGCGGATAGCGAGATCCTCATTCAAAGAAGGACACAAATGTAATTGGAGGTTCTTGTTCAGTTTCCTTTTAATGATTTCAACCAATACAGAGAAGGGATTTCTCATTGTGTCTCTTTGTTTGAGGAGGCAAATGTCCTCGCGGACCAACAGGCATTTAGGATGTGCGGGTTGCAATTTGTATTAAAGGGATACTACAACAGGAATTTCAGTAGCTTATTTTTTGGTCTATATGTGTTCAAAAGAGCAGTATCACATCAGACACACCAATATCATGTTAACAAAGAACACGAAAATGAATTTCAAGCCGAATTAAACGATTAGCAAAGAGCACCTGGTGGATGTCAGCTAGCGCACTCGTTTGTGATGCCGATCTAGGAACCTTGGCAGATAGTGACAGCGTTTGTCCCGCCTCCGGCCACGGCGAGAGAAGAGGGAAAGGAAATCCCCTCTTTCGAGAATCACCTTTGTGTGACCGAGAATTGCTATTGTCCCTCTACAAGATTATAAGAAGATTAACCCGTCACTCAAAATTATGTACTAACGCAGCCGCTTCGATTGGCTGGAACGACTAGGCCATCCTCTTGACGTCAGCCTGCGCCGTAGCTTTGCTGCGTCCCGAGGCTGGCCTAGGTCACGATTGCGATTGGATGTCACGTGCTCTAAGCTGGCTGTTCTCCGTACGCTTGCCAGAGTGAGACCGTCTATAGCAGAAATACAGCCAATATGCTCAAAATACAAACGTGCGATTGCCATTTACGGATATTGTGGATCATATTCAACCTACTTTTGAACACGACGGGTATATTTCAAATTTCGTTGAAGTATCCCTTTGAAGGGTAACTGCAACCTAAAAATATTAAGACTCATTCATGCTATTGCATAAAATGTTGGATAGCGACAGCTAATTAGGGAGTTTGGAAATGCGAGCACACATTTCAAAACGTGAGGGAGGAGTGAGAAGGAAAGCAGGGGACATATAGGGATAGAAAGAGGGGACGAAGAAGAGAGAGGATGGGAGGAAGGGGTTTAAGAATCCAAGCATCAAAGGCCACAGACACACTAGGGGAGAGAGAAGCAGGCCAGGGCTGGGCTTACTCTGGCAGTCTGAGTATGGAGGGTAGGCCGGCGGATGAAGTAGGCCTGAAGAGCGGGACAAAGGGTACAGGAGGAGGGTGTGGTGGGTTGGGGAGTGGGGAAGGGGAAGGGAGATATGTAGGGAGAAGGGGACAGAGGGAGTGTGAAAGAACGGAGGAGGGGGAGATGGAGGAGAAAAGGAACGAGGCATGCAGGGGTTGGGGGAGGGAGGGAGGGAGGATGATAGCGGTGACGGCGACAAAGTAGGCTGACAACAGACAGTGTAAGCTGACCCCCACAGAAAAATTAGCCCCTATAGCTATTGACAGCTGTTGCTGTAAAATATTTTAAACAGTCTCAATATGAACACTTCTGTCACAAGATATGTTATCCCTCTCAAGATAAGCAATTTAGTTTACAAAATATTTATGGTGCATGACAAAATTTAAATAGAGCAGTCCTCCACTTTTCTGTTGCTCCTGCCAGCAGCACGTGGAGGAGAGCAAACATGTTGGGAGAGAAATGTACCTCCAATAAATTCCTTCCACTGCAGCTAACTGAACTCTTAAAGCAAGGGTTCTCAAACATTTGGTCCCACGGAACCCCAGGAAGCCTCAAAAGTTGCTGCGAGAACCCCCCTCCATATTTGCTGACGAGTAACATAAGTACAATCGCAGGCAATTTTGCTTGTGTTGCTTCTCATACATCTCCACCACATCAATTGCGAGCGTAGGTACAAGAGTGAGATGAAGGCGCCTTGCAGGGTCCTGCTGCTGCAGCCCACAGCGTAAGTGGGGGGGGCTGCAATTTGGGAGTGTTTGCGGAACCTATGAGACCAGCTCGCGGAACCCAGTTTGGGAACCCTGTCTTTGAGAAGCACATCATCCTGGCTTTTCATCATGGCTTCCATAAAGGCCTTTCTACTACCACAGAACTTATTTCAACTATTTATTCCTTTGCATCTTTAATTGATAAGCCTGGACAAGTCGACATAATCTTTCTTGAGTTTAGCACAGCGTTTTCACAAGGTCTCACATTCCGGTATCTTATTCAAACCTAACAAACTTGGCTTTCTCCATACAGTTGTAAAATGGACTTCCCGGTATATAGAAATGAGCAAGCAATGTATTTATGTACACGATTGTCATTCTGATCCAGTTTCCATAAACTCTGGTGTCCCGTAGAAATGTCCTTAGTCTGCTACTTTTCTCAGTTTATATTAATTCTTTAGCCTCATGTGCTGACAAGGTCACGGGAGAAAGGGGACTCAAAGCTGAAAGCCAGGTCATGACAGACAGCTGAAACAGCTCCCCAGTGATCAAGTGCAATGGTGGGCAACAGAGGTGACCTCTGACCCAACTCTCACAAAGACACAGCTGACCAAACAGCTCCTGGAGAAGCTTGCTCAACCACTTTCAAGGACATATTGAGGCTGGCAAGACTACGAGCTTGGGGCCATATGGCCATCACAAATCTTCCAGGACATCCAGATGAGGCAAGAGCTGAGTGGTCAAAGTTAAATTTAGGGTTTTACGTGCCAAACCAACGACGGGCATCTGGCACGCCCCCAGCGGAGGACTGAGGATTAATTTAGGACCACCTGGGGATCTTTTGACGTGCAACAGCTCGGTTACACGGCGCCTCCTCCGCAATAAGCCTCCGTCAGATTCGCTGGGCACCTCGGCCGGGATTCGAACCCGCCACATGGGGATCCATAGGCCGGCGCTCTCGCCTCGGAGCCACCGAGGCGGCTTACCAGAGCTGAGTGGTTTGATAAAATTATTAACCATGTTCATAAATTGGCATAGTATGTTACAGGAGCCAATCTCCTGACTCTTCCTGTTATGCACTAGTTGGCAAAGTAAGTGCATCACGTGAAAATTTAACAGTATAGTAAGCACAAGAAAAAACTTGGAAGCACATGGTTTCAACCTGCGTCCTCTGCTTATAATTCAACATTTAACCCATTGCACTCAGCATTGGAAAGCAAGTTTGAAATGTCGAAGGCACCAAGGGAGCTTTCAGATATGGTGGGAGAGTGTAAAGGATGCAAGGGGGAAGAAGAGGATAAGTATGTGCTTTGGAGGAAATGAGCAAATGCAAGGCATAAGCGTCAAAACCAGTGTGCGGCTGCAAGAGACTCAATCTTGCATTCTACTCAGCCTCAAGTGCTCGCTTTGACAGGGTTTCTTTCAGGGATGTTATTTCCAACAAATTGACGGCAACAGGCCCAAATAATACATTCTCTGTTATGTATCACAGTCTTTGCGACAATATTGCGGGAGAGAGGCAAATTATTTTATAACACGCTTCAGCCTTTTCTTTCAATCTTGTGACTATCTCAGTGCTTTTTACTTGTACTTTATTTATTTTTATCAACGTAATTTTTAACTGATTTGCAGTGTTGTTTCTATTATTCAAAGAGAAGCACAATGGTTGATCCTTAAAGTAGCACTGACACCCCAAAGGTCATATTTTTTTTTATTGTCTACAAACAATGCACATTGTAGTCATAAACACGCAAAAAAAAACGCATCGCAAAAAACAATTTTTTTACGCGCGCGCGCCTTTTTATTTTTGGCGCTCTTCTCTCCCGCTTTTCGCCTCCTCGCTTCTTTTGATTCGTGACGTCAAGAATCATGAAATTTAGAAGCTTTGTAGGCGACATTTTTATAACATTTAATAACGGCAATCGTAAAACATGTTTTTTAACGCAATTGCGAACGCACTACGGCCCTTCTTTTTGAAATACCAAAAATCGGAGTCCGTTGTGATGTCGCCTTCTGGATTTTTATCCTCCCTCAGAAAACATGGCGGCACTCGACGCATGTAGCAGAGGGTGATCGGTGAGTCGGGGAATCGGACAAAGTGGTCTTTTTAGGTGCCCGACGACCTCTCAGACTTCGAAAAGGAAATCGTCAAACGGTCAAAACAACTGGGTTTGGTGTCTGTGTATCGTAGTTTCGGTTGTGACACCGCCGGGGCACCGTCGTCTGCTCGAAGCGATAGGCAGCACGGCACTCACGCAGGAAACCGGTTTCCCAGTACGGTGGTTCCCGCGACGCCGGCGCCCTTTTCCCGCTTTCACCTCCTCGCTTCGGGTCGCGGAGACACGTTTCGGAGCGGAGGCGCGAAAGAAACTCGACTCTCAGGAGCCCTAAAATTTGACGTCACTCCACTGGCGCGGATCGCGCGGGAACTTCAAATTCGGCATTTGGAAATCGTTTTTTTTTTTACTTCAGAAATACTAAATATCCAAGTTTCGAATTTCTGAGGGTAATGTCCAGGCATCGTTTTCAATCCTTTCAAACAATAAAAAAAATATGATTTTGATCTGTCAGTGCCCCCTTTAAAGCACGAGGAACCAGTGCAATTTTTCAATAGAGACATTTATTGTCATAAATTATGATTTCAACAAAAGAAAACATCTTGCTGGCTATGATGGGAACGGGGATTCCCCAAAGTACCCCCAGGGGTTCTCCAGAGCTCAGTGATAGTCCCCATCCTAAGTGAAGCCTTTTTCCAATTAAAGGCCTAATGGAACTTTTCCGAAGGCGTTCTGCGCACGCCTGCGGCGCTCCGATGCCAGGCGGCGGAAGTCGGCACGAAAAATCAAGGAAATTCGGAAGGAAGGCCAGTGGATCAGCGAGTAGAACACATGATTGCAGCATATATATGAGAATTGTGTCACTACAAAAAAAGAAATTGGACGGAAAGAGAAAACGCGACGGTTGGGTGGAGCGCCACGGATGCCCGTCTTGCAAAGTCGCGTTGGGGACGAGCCCGCAGCTCAGAGAGCGAAGAGGCTGGTAGCATGGCTCCCATTATCGATTGGTAAGCGCAGGTAAGGTCACTTCCCTCGATTTTAACCCGTACAGCCACCGTCTGGTGCCGTCGGTATGTGGAAAAAGGTCACATTGAGCCGATCTGAGCCCCACCCACTAATAGCAAGACCATGTACCATACATTCTTTTAGTACGTGTATTACTGTTTTCAAAGGCCTGTAAGCCTCTCCACGCGTATCCACTGCCCCAATGGCGAGTGGCAAACCGGATTCCCCAGGTGTCCATCGAGAAAGATAGATGTTTCCCACAATCAAAAGATTGAGAACCCCTGGCATAAAGCATAGTAACAATGAATTCTGTGGGCAAATAATTCATGACCCGAAATCCAAGGGATGAACCCTATGGTCAAAGCCACGATGCTATTTCGATCCCTCAGACTACAAGCTTTCCAAACCCATTGGGCTGGCCAGGATCCTCCCATTATGTAAAAATAACATGTATAATACAAGCAAAAGCATGTTGACATGAAGGGGCAATGAAGTTGTTTTCGATCTTATGTCTAAAAAGGCATTAGTTACTAAATATACCAAGTTCTAGGTTATAAACACATGCTGCAATCTCAGTGCACTAGAGAAACATGCAGACTTTTTTTCTCGTGGACTACACCGTCCTGGACCAATGAAAGTCACCACAATATGCGCAGATCCTGAACCAATTTTTTTTATAACTTCCGTTTTGAAAAGAGCGTGATAGGTACACACATGCGGACTCAGACTCCACTTAGTCACGGCAGGCGAAGCCATCACTTGCAATTAGCCAAGAAGTGCCTTTTGTCGACCACTGCAATCTGAAAGAAAATTCTCCCCAGAAAGGGGATGGTGGCGATCTTCGAACATGTTTCACGCACGATTGTAATTTCGGGTTTGTTGGGATGCTTAGAGCTTCTAGATTGAGTTGTCAAGCCACTAAAGTACGATCTCAGGAATCCAGTTCAGTGCCACTTTCAGATTAAGGTGAAACCCTGACCCTTGCCCAAGTGTAATTAGGAACCAACAAATGGTACTGCAGTCATATCAAGACATGAACAACATTAATTCATTAGAAGCATTTGTCTTACTGCTGCAAGATTCCTGTTCAAGAGGTCAAGAAATTGACTTGAGGCTCAGGGTTTGCATGCTTAGCAGAAACAAGAGTGGCACAGGCATGAGGCTGTTGACCTACTGAGCGCTGTATTTGCACTGCACTTTACGCTTGTATTTGTGTTTGTCAACGTCTTCCTCTTAAGGTGGCGGTGCCGACCCCGGCTTCATAACCACTATGCCGAAGAGAGGACCAGAAACTCTTGTTGCAGAGGGGCTGCTTCTGTCCAACCGCCATAATGAAAGTCCACTGTCCTGGTTTAGCTTGTTAATGTATTAGGTTAGACAGCCTAAATCTACATGTACATAACAGATGCCAATCATTGTTTCTGTGGACATGTCCCTTGGGAATCGCGACCAATCACTCTGAGGGTCAAAACTAATGGCTGTGCCCACCTTTGATGCCAAACTGGGACCCAACCGTGCCATGTAATGCCACATGGCCACCAAGTTAACCAGTCACGGGCCGGTAAGAATACTGTTGTGTTCTTTTTTCGACTAGCGTAGCTTTTCTTTTGGACTGTTGTCCCATGGAGCCACGATGCCTGAGTAATTCTTCTGTGACTGTTGTTGGTGCTATTTCTGTCACGCTGAATGCAGCAGAAGAAGCGAGAAGGGGTAGCAATGGTATTGCAATACATCAGGAAAGAGGAATTAAAGTGCAATGTATTTCAACATCTGTACAAGGGGCGAGACTCCCAAATTCATTAACCAGGCTTTACAACCCAGCACTGGTATGAAGCTAATCTGAAATAAAGCCCACTGCTTTAGAAGGTTTTAGAGGCACAGTGATAGTGATTGCTGCACCAATTGCGCCGAGGGGCTAACCCTGATACATCCTGCTACATTTTGCCGAAATATGGGGAATCTGCGCCAAGCCTGCGCCAAAGGAACAATTTCGGTCGCCTTTCAAAACCGAAACTAAACTGAGTACCGTTAGCTAGGTGGCGCAAGCGGCCGCCGACACAAAGTACCTTGCATCAATCGTCCATCTGGTCCTTGCATGGTTTTTCCCGCCGTCTCTCGTTTCACACTCACGTTGTCTCGTGGGTCTCGTCTCTCGTCTTTTTTAAATTTTTGTAAGGACAGATGCAAGCGTTTGCGGACGCTAGCGTGCCGGGTATTAGCCATGCCGTCGTGATGTAAAATGAAACCACGTTTTTGCGCGGCGGGAGTTACTTTGTGAGCTGAAGCACTCGCTGCTGAAAGCAACGGCCGTGGAAAAACCATATTTGGTCCCTGCCTACCAGTCATGGTTGCATGACGTCGGGTGTTGCCGTCCCCACGTCATTGCAGATATGGCACTTTATAAACTGACACGTAAGGACTGCCGCAAAGTCATCAACATTCCTGCTCTTGTTTAAATCATACGTAACTACAAAATTCCTCTAACTCAGACTGCTGTGTCGAAGTATTGATTACCTAGGTTTCTCTCGGTGGGCTTTCTTTTGAGAGTGACCCTGGTACGTGAAAAGTTGGCTGCGAAAGAAAGTTTGTGAAGAGAAGTGAGCTAAAGCAAAAAAGGCAATGTCTGCACGCTGAACCCGCATGACGCGCTTGTTTGTCTCGAGTTCAGTCGTTGCACAAAGCACTCCAAGAACTTTTGACCCTGACTCGCAATGTCCTGCATCGATACGCTCAGGTTATTTTTTCCGGTGTGTTTAGCTTGTACCTCGCCTGCCTTCGTGGCAAGCACGCGCCGCTGGACTGTTTTTTGTCAGACCGTTACATTTTGCATACAATTTTGGGAACCAGTTGGCGGCGGAGCGGAGTGGCATGATTTTGGTTTCGATCGAACAGCCGTCTCCGCTCGCACGACGAAATGCGTGCAACTGCAAGCTGCCGAAGTGCCCTCACGTGCATGCGAACATGATTGCACGACAGAGGCACCAGCCAGGACGCTTGCAATACATTGCTTTACGTTTGCTTGCTTTCGACGAAAATCTGGCACGTCGGGAACCAGTAAAGCGGTGGCAAGCGTTTTTTTTTGGAATTGCTCGGCAATGCCTACAGCACTGTACACCTGTGGGATGTCTCTGTCTCTTTGGAGACATTGAAAGTGGACATTCATTACTTGTCGAAGAGCAAAGCGAGGCTTGCAACAACCTTTCAGAAAGTTTCGAAATGAAAAAAGGAGAAGCACCCGGTAGTCTTGCTGCACCTTTTCTTTTGTGCAGTTTCGCATTGAATTGGAGTAGTTACATGTTTCATCAGTCGGAGACTGCTTCAATTTATTTTATTGTATAACTAGTCAACTTTATGCTTTGATATTTACTAATAAGCTGGTCACATTCAAATAAATTTAATATGTGCAGTTTGGTTCTTATTTATCTATAGTGGGTACATATATATGTATCATTTAACTGAAGCATTGCAAAATGTGTCATGTCACTGGCATTTCAGTTAACATGTTGAAAGACTCCATGGTGGTCTAACTTGAGAATAATTTGTTGATTGTGGCGAGCAAAGTGCCCTTCATTTGTCCAGCACTTAAAACAAATATTTTTATTTTCTAAGGATATCTGCTTCCACAACCACTTTTTGCTGTTCCGAAACACTGTTTTGGCTGCTTCAAAAGCCACGTTTACTGCTGCTAAAACACTGTTTTGGCTGCTCCAAAAGCCACTTTTGCTGCTCCAAAACACTGTTTTGGCTGCTCCGAAAGGTGCTCCAAAACGGCTTAGGCCAATCACATCACTGTAGTAGCTTCAACAGCACTCTAGGCTCATGGTCCACAAGCAGGCTGAGTAGGGTGGTTATACTATTTATAGTGCAGGGTTGCAATGCCATAACGAAGAGGCGAAACCAGGCTATGTGGGACAAGCTAGGCCGTCGCCAGTCCTGCACCAAGGCGTTAAGATGTCCCCTCTGGGTGCAGATTTTCCCTTTAGATAGAATGAGTGTTCCTGGCCATTGAATGACTATTTGGGTGCTGCTGACCATTAGGAAGTCTTCATCCATCACGAGCCTACAATTGAGGCGTCTTTCGGTGACGACGTTGCACCCACATACGAAAGGTGAGAGTGGACTCTCAGCTTGCTCGAGTGCTCATTTGTTTAGTATTGAATGTTAGTCTATGCATGATAGCAAAGGTAGTGAAACTAGCAGATAAGGTGCAGGTTCAAGGATTGGTTGCTTCACGGAATGCAAATGTTCAAAATTTAGCTGGTCTTCGATGTCGCTGCCCGTGGACCACGATTTATATTAGGCTGTCTACCTTCCTTATTTCCCGTTGGCAGACGATGCAAATCTGTTCTGTTCTATTTTCATCGGAGATTGACACTTTGTAACGGAGCATATCTCAGTCCTTCACTCGCGTTTGCAGACTCGTCTGCTGACAATGGTACCTCTTCCAAAGTGGAAGTCAACTTCGATTCCTTTTCTGTCACTAATGATGAAAATCAGATCCCTGGTGGGTCTAGATTCCCCAGAGACTAAAGAGAAGGGCACTGGAAATAAACGTTTTCGGTCTGATCTCTGTGGTACAGTGGAAGCTACGCATAGCCTTGACAGTGTAGCACAGTCTGCACTGAAAAGTTGACAATGACATTCCTAGGGCAAGAAAAGCAAGCATGGAGCAGAACGATGCCATCACTCCAGCGCTCCTTTGTTAACACTGCATACAATTTGCAGTATGGCATGGAGTGTGTAGATGAACTGACATCCTTGATGTAGACTCCCTGGTGGCTGCGAGTTTTTGGCATTGCGCATGCGAATTGGTGAGCATTTGACAGTAGATGGCCTATAGTTATCGCATGACCACACACTTCTACATTACTAAGTTGATTTATGGTCGACATGTTGGGTTTTTTCATAGCATAAAAAAGGTTTCACAATTAAACCTAAAAATAAACACGCAAAAATCATTCCATCGACACATAGGGCGCCCTTTTTAAGTTTACTGTAGCTTTGCTTTTTTTTATGCATTTTGCTCAGCATAATTAGGAAAGTTTGATAATTATGACCTGTTTTATTATCTTTTTTGTAAGTTCAAATGCAGGTCAACATGTTCCAGGCTTCTCTTTCCTTTCATCACTGACAACTATCATGGCTTTTCTAAATTTTACCATAGCTTATTATTTAATGTTTTCCCACATCTCATAAATCCCTAGCTGTTTCATATATCGGCTCAGAGATTCACCGGTGCGCAAAGCTCTTTGCACAATGGTAATTGTGGAGGCCATGTGTCATATATTGCGAAACTGATTTGGCCCATGCAGAGGAATTGCGGCCACCAGAAGATGCTGCTGCTGCTGCCATGCTTCAGCTGCTGCCCCTACTATGCCAGTGTAAAGTGGCAAAGCTCACCAAGCATGCAAGTGCAAAGTGTGACGGTGCAAAGAAGTGTCACAAAGTACAAATGAGGACATTTGGGCTCTTTTACTGGAATACAAAATTTTGCTTTACATACACATGTTGATGCTTGGTGGTAGCATCACATGAAAACCTCTCCAACCAGGATTGTTGGGCTGTGGAAGGCATGTTCTCGTCATCCTCCTGGCGAGATTCTGCAAGTGTTCGAAATGCCTTATGTAAACAAAGTCAGAAGAAAGCTTAGCTGCCTGTTTATAACACAAAGTCAGGTGGTCATTTCAACATCATTTTTACACATTTTATCCCTGGTGGATAGTGGTATGAACAAGGCAATACGAACCTCCCAAAAATTAGTGTTGGAGATTCCTGTCGTATGGTACTTTTTTCCCCCACCCTGAAGCGTTAAAATGTATAGTCAACCAGCTCCTCTGTATTCTCACTTTGTGTTTTCCTTTCAATGTTTATGAGACTGCTTTTTATAGTGTGATTTTTATAAGTCTACCAGCAATTATTATATAGTTTCTAGTAAAACAGATTTATGTTCTTGTTGGCCCTGTTTGTATAACGTCTGTTTGTGTACTGTAAAGCATATTTATTTGTTTCTACATTGTTCTGAATATGTAATTTTTTAGTGTGTGCTCTGTTAAAGCTGCAAGACAGAACACACATACTTATTATTTCAATGATTTTTTAGCTTCTGCCTTTTTGTGCTATTTGCCTTCTTAGTGGTTTGGGAGGTCGGGAAACAAACCGGCGTATCGGTTTCAATGAGCAGCTGTGTTTGTTGTTTCCACACTTTTAAACTCTATTTATTTTCTTTATAGCTCTAAAAGCTCAACAAAAACTACTTTTATAAAAAATTAAAATGGTGAACACAATCATACTTATTACTTCGCATTCAAAGAGAAACGTTTGGACGGCCCCAATTAAATAAGGAATGATAACGTCATCATATGCATGCATATAGCACTACGTAGTGCCATTGTACTCCAATTGTTCTGCACCTTGCAAGTTGATGATACAAAAAATTTCTGTATCATATTTTGATGCGATACAAAATAATAGTGTATTCTATTTTTATGCCACTGAGTGACGGGCTCAATATTGCGCTGCTAGCCTCATTGAGCCAGCCACGGGGTGGAGCGGCGGCAAGGTGTCCCCCTTCCCAACACCCCATAATAAATAAATAAACAAACAACACCTGAGTAACTGCGGCGGCTTTTCTGAAATGGATTTGGCTGTCATCCCCTGCTCCCTCCTAAGACGTGGGAAGCTTGTCAAAGCTAGAGTCACATAAAAGAGTTTTATGACCACAACATTCTTCAATTTTTGTGACCGCCAATCTATGTTTGCTTCAGAACAAGTTTAAATGGCAACTGTAGGAGTAGACAATTTTGCTGCACATGAGAATGCCTCTCGTTCCATAAATATTTCTTAGACAGATTAAATTATTTTTTTTGTGGAAAATTTATCTTCTGACATCCGTGTCCCATCAAACCTGTTAAAAAACTTTTTTTTTTGAGCTGGAGTAGTTTTAAAATCTAAAAGCTCGTAGAAAGACAATGAGGTGAGTGACTAGCGCCTTTATCCTGTCGTTGATTCCACGGAGCTGAGCTGGAGCATGGCGAGATTTAGAGAAAAGGAATTGTAATTCAATATTTTGCAGGTACTCATGCTAAAAGTAATTATATTACAACTATAATAACTTGACAGAGTAATTAATTACAATGATCAATCACTCAGAGAAGTAATTTAATCACATAATTCAATTACTGTAACTGGATTACAACCTAAGTATGAAGCAAAGTGATAAGATATTTAATTAATAGATTGTTACTTCTAGTTCTCAATATAAGCTAAAATTAGGCAAGGATACCCTACAAAGTAATGCAGTTACATGGTGAGAGGTTGTATTTCAGATGTGTCAACTACGCCGAGAAAAAGTTCAGCGCTTAGTGATTTGGTTAGTCTGTTGCTTGTCAAGAATAGCAGAAGTGTCTCTCCCACTCTCTCCACATTAGTGGAGTGAACGCTGCACAGGAGGAGAATGCAGAGGAGCAAACCACCAATCATGGTGAGAAGAGGTGGCTTACTCCTCTCCGCTCTCCTGCTATTCTTGACCTGCAACAGACTATAATAAGTTGACCTTCCTATGTGCATGTGAGGTAAGCTTTAGCTCAATACAATTTGAGGCGAGTGGTATGCGTCGTGATTCTCAGGGTATCCAGCAAATTATTGTTTTGGAAATTCCCTGACGTTTCAGATTTTCCTGACAATTTTAGGTGAAATTCCCTGACCACTGTAGAGGAGGATAAATATACAAGACCATTACAACACAAAGCATTGAGCACTGCGAGGATTATTTTGCACGGGCTTAATCCAACGTACGTATTCCGAAATAATCGGGTTCGTCCAGTCCGGATTAAACGAGCACCTTCTTGCCGCCCACATCGTCAACAAAGAGGCCACTTCCGGAAACGCGATGAAAACACGACGCTCAACCATACACGTCAATAACCGAATGGCCACATGCACACTTTCGGCTTAAGGTTTGGATTAAAATACGGTCTGCGACTTTCCCATTTGTTACTAAATCTAGTAGCTCTAACTGAATCTAGCCTAGTGTTGCGCCCTCAATCCAATTCAATCCAAGGCTTGGACTGGATTTGTCGGCTCTTCCCTTTGCATCGGGTGAGCAGAGCCCACGCCCGCTCTAAGCAGAATTTATTGCCTCTTTTTCTGCCCTCAACTCGTCGAGCCTTTGCTCAGGGAACTCGATGGCGTTTCCGGCTCATTTTCCCTGACAGGGCTCACTTTTTGACAATATCCCTGACAACTCCTCGACTTTTCCCGGTAATTAAAATTTCCCTGACAATTCTTGGTTCTCCCGGTCGCTAGACACCCTAGATTCTGTACATAGCGTGACATAGTTATCCTGAACTCAATATCTGTGCCTAGAGCTACCTAGAGTTCCCGTATAGGCTCCCTACAGGAACCAGAGTTGCGCATTTGTGTTCCACGTGCTGCTATTTGCCGAACTTGATCACGTGACGAACAAAATTCCAACTCTATGCAGGAAATCCTCCGCTACGACCGCGCCGCCAATCTGTTTACAGCACAAGTGTGTCGAGGCGGTTTGCATGCTTCACGACAGATGGCAACAGCGTAGTGGGAGCGAGCACAAATTTTCATCGGAGCATGGCTCCGGCATGCGTGAGGAGTGGCTTTCCTGCATAACTTCCGATTTCAAGATGGCTGAACGTGCAACTCTGGCTTATACAGAAACTCTAGAGCTACCAACATTGTAAATGTGAGGCACAATCCGTGGTAAACTCCACTGCATTTCTCTTGCATGTTAATACCCCTTTAGGCATACTCAAAGACACCTCCTTAGATCATAGGTAGGTAAAATTGAGAAAAAAATCAGATAGTTTTTTTTGCAATTTAACAAGTTTAATAGCTTTCTGCACATTTTCCATTGTCACAGTGTTCTTGAAAGTTATATTTCGGGCTGAAAATCACTTCTTCCGAGCATGTAGCAGGTGACCACCTCCTTTGGGATACGCCCCTGTGTATCAATAAATTTTTCCCACAAACAAATTCAACCTAAAAGCTTGTCCAGTGACAGATAATCTTAAAAAAATTATCTGACAACTATTGCATAGCTTCTTTCAACCAAGACAATCCCAGACGCTGTGCACGTTTTTCCAGGTGTGTACTATATGTGTACTTTCAAGTGTTTGTGTTTTTGTAACGACAAATGGCGGAATTGGATGATGTTCTTCATTCAATGGTGGTAGCAATGCACAAGCCAATGTTTT
This sequence comes from Ixodes ricinus, assembly GCA_037355805.1. NCBI lineage: Eukaryota > Metazoa > Arthropoda > Arachnida > Ixodida > Ixodidae > Ixodes > Ixodes ricinus. The sequence continues at coordinate 53,769 of JAZHYW010043348.1, forward strand.
GCAAGTCCCAGGATGGAACCCTGTGTGGAACATCAATCAAGTGGCTGAGGGGGTTGTTGTCACTCGAATATACTTTACGGACAAAGCGACACGCCAGGTCACAAAAGAGGCCCGGCAAGGCACGATAGATAAGCCGAAAAGCGAAGACATGACTTTAGCAATGCCTTCCAAGCTGGCGGCTATCGAAAAAATGACTGTAAGGCTGTTGGTGCAATAGAAATTTGTTATTCACCAGCTTTTTTACTTTAAACTCAATTATCTCAAAACAGTGTTTTTTAGTACATAGGTACCATTTTTTTCCTTAACCTGACATTATACAGGGTTGATTTTTTATTCCTACCACCTACATGGGGTTCAAAAATACTGAACTAGAATTAAAAACATGCACCTAGTAGTTTTTGGAGTTATAATTTTTTAATACATGAAAAAAACTAAAATTTCAGTAGTAGACTAAAAAAAATTGAGAAAAAACCAATTTTAACTTGGTTCAAATAATTCTAGTTCAGTAGATAAAACACAAAATTTCGAACAAAATGATATATACGTGACAAGAATACTCCTAATAGTCACCGAGAAAAATATTCCTCAACATGGCCTGAAATGCATGGGGAGCATAGGACTTACCCTGTGCCCTTAAAGGGACACTGCAGACCCCTAAAATCTTTTCATAAACCTTGGATAGAACATGTATGTCACAAGGAGCATTCTCCCCTCCTCCTCCCCTGCCCCCAAAAGAAAAAAAATTTAGTTCATATAACATTTAGGATGTGAGATGCGTTTCAAACAAGTAGTCTCCCTCTCCCACTTTTCTTTCCTGCACCTGCTCCTGGCACACAGAGGAAAGCAAAGGGGAGGCTGTTAGAGACGTACAGCGCTCCTCATCGCTTCCTAGAAGCCAATAACAAGCTATCAAAATCACGCTACTCCTTGAAATAGATGCCACTTTACTTCTCGCACTCACCAGCACACAGAATTGCTGCACACTAAAATGGAGTTGAACATGATTGTAAACCTAAGATTGTAAACCTGAGAACATGATTGTAAACCTGAGATTGTAAACCTGAGACTTTATGCCCCTGTCTCAGGTTTACAATCATGTTCAACTTACACCAGCTCGCCTGCACTCTATTTGTTTGTAAAATGAGTGTTGCACTGCAAATGTTGATCTAATTAAACTATTTTTGGGGAAAGTGCATCTTGTGATGTGTGACCCTGCCATGACAAATCTGGTAGAGGCAAAGATACATATGTCATACTTTCTTTTTTTTTTTCGAATTTGATGAGATTGCAAAATTTGTAGAAAATAAGATTTTGCAAAAATTAGGTCATCTACTAGATGAAATGATGACAGTTAAATGGGTGACGTCTTGACTGTAAACATTTAAACATGTTGATAATTAGCCAAAATCTCTTGATTAACTTTTAATTGATCGTTTTATGGGCTCTTTGCAATTTTAATTTTTTAGGCAACTTTTATTAGAGGCTAGCCCAATTTAAACAAATCACAAAAAGAATATAAACGAGCTTTGAAGCTTAAAGTTTATTGAATTTTCACGGGCTGAGCCTGGATGGGAGGTAGAGGCAAAAGGCATTCCTGCCTGACAGAGGTCTCTACCCCCACGCAGTTTACAGCAGTACACACAATGAATATACAATAAAAGAGGAGCAACGGCAACCTCTGACACCTACTTGCAGCAGTTTACATGAAAACGCAAACGCAAGACTCGGCAGCTCTGCTGGCATTCAATCAATGGCAATGGACTTACGCTTGTCCAGGGCTGGTGCTCAGTCTTACAGTACATATCCAGAAAGAGGACATGTAATTGAACTCAGCGACTTACAGAATCTGTTGGTTTCTATCTCTTTTATTTTACCCTCAGAGCCAGGGGCATTACACAGTGCAATTGTAAATGCAAACATAAGAAACAAACATGTTAAACGATGGTGTGAACAAGTTATACAATAGTGGTTTAAATGCAAGGCCAAAATATATGAAACTTGAGGGGACACCCTCGTTTCAGAAAGTGGGAATTGCTGAAAAAATCTCTGCAACCTTTTTTCTCTTGATTACTAAGTTACGAACTACATATCTCCCGGTCATTGCACTTAGCAAGTGTGTATGGATTTAGTTACATTGATCAGTTTGTTTACAAGCATGCTTTGAAATGGTTTTCCTGTTTTCGCAAAATTCACTTTATTGTCGCATCAACACTTTTGCCTGGCATCTTTGGATGTACAACTTCGATCTGAATTACTATTTTGGGGTTTGATACCTCATAAATAATGCAGGGCTTTTCAAACTTTCTGGCCATAAGGAACCCTAGCAACCTTCAAGAAGTGCTGTAGAATCTGTACCCCCTACCACCCCACAATTGCTGATGTTGCAGCACTACTTCACCGCTTTGCACCAGCAAGCTCAGAAAAGCATCACCAATTTCTCAGCACGCTGGTGTCAAGCTTCACTGTTTTGAACCGGCGCGCTCTGGAAAGCATCACCGCTTTGACTGGCATGTTCGTGTCAACCTTCATTGCTTTGCACAGGTGCGCTCGGGAAAGCATCACCGCTTTGACCGGCATACTGATGTCAAGCTTCACCGCTTTGCACCAGTGCGCTTGGGAAAGCATCACCACTTTGACCGGCACGCTGGTGTCAAGATTCACCGCTTTACACCGGTGCGTTGTGGCAGGGCATCTGGGTTTTGCAGTTTGCAGATTTATTTTAAAAGTTCAAAATACTACATATGTCTAAGTTGCCAAATTCAATATGAACAAAATATGGGGTTATTTGCTTCCATATTCGTAAGTTTCAAATTTTCACACCACCGTATTTGGGTAAACATACAAAAAAGAACTCAAAACCCACTTCTGGTTGCTCGCAGAACGCAAGACGTGCCCATGGAACCCCGTTTGAGAACCCCTGAATTAGAGAGTGCAATAGGACTACAACTTGTAAAGAATGCATACCAAGAGATTATCTTAAGAGACATAACTATTAGGATTAATTTCTAACGACGATTGAAAGAATTTCAGTCTGTGATAACTTATTTTAGAGTTTATGCCAAATTTACAAAAATGGTCTTTTCGAACCTTTTATTATTTGTAGAATACGTAGACATTTCACCTGCCATAGTTGTTGACGCAGGTATTGTGGCAGAAATCTAAAGTGAAGGTCTTCATGAAAACAATTATGTGAAAGGGAAAGTAAGCCTGTATCTGTGCCTACACTCAAAGTACATTAGATGTGAGAATTGCACCAAATCGGGTGAGAAAATAAAAAGACTGTCAAGACCAGGGTCTTCCCTTGAAAAACATAAAACTCATGATCACTCCCTCTTGAACGGAGTGCTATCAACAATGGATGAAAGATGTGACAAATTATTTGTCAATTGAATTTTGGGACAAATTCTAAATAATACATCCTGCAACATGGCTGAAAAAAAGAAGAATGAAAATGCTTTATATTCTTGTGAACCTACGGAATATTTTGGGGTTTCCTAACAACCATTTGCCACTGCGGCAACAATGTTTTGTAATGCGATGTTTATTTCGTTGAAGTTGCTAACGAGGCCAGGAAATTAATACTGGTGAAGTCAAGTTTCTCTGCCAGGCTCCATTAAGATCTTGCATATGTTTCACAGTGACCTGGTGTGTCTATTGACCGAAGTTTACTCATGCGAAATACGGCGGGAGCACTTATGCACTACCATTTAAAAAAGTTTCAAGGAAAGATACTCTTAAATGCAAGACACGGTAGAAGAGACTCGGTCCATCAGAAGTGGTGGTCCCCAAAAAAAAATACTGTTTGGCAAGGCTTGATCCACGATTCAGGGGCAGGGAATTCTGAACCTACAGTGAACGTGGAGAAGGAAGCATGTAGCAGACCCAAACATGGAAGGCAATGCACAACCGCAGAGAAGTAGAGCTATCGAAGGTGCACGCCACGAACTCCAAAACAATTCACTGGGCAGCATAGCAATTGCCCAAATATGCACGCACAGCCCACTTTGCTGGAACGCAAGGTGCAACTTGGATTGCGGCACGGGCATACAACAGCAGTGTGTGCAGTGCCACTAACAGCTGGTGACAAAGTAAATCGAGCACTTATTTTGTTCATGCTTATACTTCCCTAACTTTCGAAGGAACGTCAGCTGAGGCAGGTCCTTCTGACCATGACAATGTTTTTGCAAGAATAAAGTATTTCGACAAATAGTGCTTCCTTGAAGCGGCCAAGATAGCACAGTAAGAAAATGTAGACTGCCAGGGAAAGTTTTTTGCACTGATAATATTATGAATAGGTTGGACCAAAGACGGGGACTTAGGGTGACCACCCGTCCCGTGACTCGCAGGACTGTCCCGCATTGAGGGCTCATGTCCTGCGTCCATAGATATTTCCAAATCTTTAAAATGTCCCGCATTTCATACTGTTGTAAAATTCACACTGCAGCTCGCGGTGCTGCCAAACAACAAGGCACGGGGAAGCGCAGAGGTTGCTGGTAATCACGTGAATCGCAATGGTACGCCATTTTCTATCCAAGCATTGCAGGAAGCTGACCGTCATTGTTGCAGTAGAACCGACGCATGCTCTGTTGTGCCTCTCCCCTTGGTGGCAAAATATTGCAAGAAAAATTGCTTGCAAAAAGTTTAAATGTAAGATACTGTAATTATTTTCAAATCGCTATGTCAATGCCAAAAAATTGCTGCAATTTTTTTTTTTTTTTTTAGTGAAGACAGTTACACAATGCAAAAAGCCTGCAGCTCACAACGGTCGAAAAAGAACTTGTTAGACATTTGTGTAAGACCATTTTGATAAAAGTAAGCATTTAAACAGGAAACAATAAGCCGAAAAAGATTTACTGTTTCTTATTTCCACTTGATGCATTGAGTTCTGCTACAGTCGATTTTTATGTTTTGAACTTCGACACATTTATTGACAGATTTGGCATAAACATTTTATTACTGGGAGTGCAAATTACTTGAGCTCATTCGCTGCAATACAATTATCAGGTGTATAAACGGCACAGAATATTAAATGTGTTAAGAGAGCCTCGGGTGGTGTGTGGAGCAATACAACTGAACACAA